>JAJQOW010002023.1:0-26800 GCA_037975125.1 Latrodectus hesperus | reverse complement strand
GACTGTTTAGTATAGACCATTGATAAATAGTAGCTCCATTCCAAAATTATTTCCTGAATAAATTTTGCTAGCAAATATTCTTCTTTTAATTGGGGAAAACATAGATTTGGTGTTGCTTTTGTTGTATCTAATCCTTCAGTGATCTAGTGGCAGAAGGATAATATTCATGTAACAGTGGACCCTAGTGCAAACATTCGGGAAAACAAACCCTTGTGCAAATGTTCGCCACACTGAACCCTAAATAACCCAGGATGTGATCAAGAGAAGCCGGCTTCAAACACTCGAATTTCATGCTTTTCTAATGCCCATTAATAAGTCTTGAGACTACCGTTTGACGATATCTTTTACCCAAAATTCAAAGGCTCCCCCTGCAGTATTTCTGCTGAACCAGGGATGGGCCGGAGTGATGAGCTAGAATTTTCTGTCTTCTTTTTTTCCTTATTCAGAAAATTTCTTTATAAGTTATTGAGTAGTCTCTGTTAGGTGACCCAGAGCAGCCTCTTTTACCTGAGATATCTGCACAGTTTCGTTAATTTAAATCAATTAAAAGTCGGCATTCCTTTGGTTAGATTTTTAAGATTGGTGATAATCTGCTTTCCCACTAAGTCATATGCAAGATTCAGTCCTAAACAAAGATTTAACGCAATGATATAAAATATGATAGACAATTAAGTGAAAAATCCATTTTCACAATTAAATTTTTCATTCGTATCTTCAAAAGAAAAAAATATATGCGAATGTTTTCTTTAATCACCAAAAATGGTTAATTACCAGGAGAGCATTATGAATAACTGAAAACTCGATATGCAAATCATTCAGATTATGAATTTCGGATAAAGAAAATAATTTAATCAAAGTTAAATATGTGAACTATTTGATATCAGAACTAATTGGCCTGCGAATGAGAAACAGCAATTTCTGATCACATAAGATGTGGTTAAAAGTTTCTTAATTTAGACTAATATTTTTGCATATTTCTTACATAGAATTCTGTTTAACTATTTTATAATATTGTAAAATCTCAAGGAAATAATAGGCAATTGCATCGGCAATCTACACAGTGAATTTCCTGGTGAAAAACACACATACAATGTCGAAGAATATTTCAACTTTGTAGGTTGAGTGTTATAAAGAAAAACATTGGAATGTGTAAGGTATTTTCCACATGATATATAATATATATATATATATATATATATATATATATATATATATATATATATATATATATATATATATATATATATATATATATATATATATATATATATATATATATATATATATATATATATATATATATATATATATATATATATATATATATATATATATATATATATATATATATATATATATATATATATATATATATATATATATATATATATATATAATTCAATTTTGTCAAATAGTTTGTGAAACTACGTGAATCACTTTATTTTAAGCAAATATTAATAAATATTATTATTAAATTAGAGAAGAAAATTAAATACGCTTACATATGATTATATTCCCTTAGATACAGAAAGTAGTAACGTTGTCAGGGATAATTATTTATAAATGACATACTTTAGGTATTTTGTTTTAAAAAAATCAATATAATTTGTTAGATAAGAAATTCTTCAAGTTACTTTCATCAGACAAGAATTTTTTAAAACCGGCTGACTTAAAAAACATAGTATCTTTTTAAATGTAATATATTATATAAAAAATAAAGAGCTTGAATTAAAGCTTTTCAAATTTCTCTTCAATTTATGTTTTTCAGTATATAAAGTTGATTGCTAAAATGCTTTATCTCCAATCAAGCAGAACTTTTCTGCAACATACTCGATTACATTTGCGATATTTTTATTCCATAAATATTTTAGCATTTTTAAGGTACAAACTATATGTTGTATTTAGAAACTATATATTTGTTTACTCAAAGAATCTGTAGTTGTTTGATTCAAGAAACTAAAAGTGAATTTTATATGTAATTTTTCTAATCTTCACTGATTGTTTTATCATGCGTTGCTACGGTGTTATTATCATCTTCCTTTACTCTAAGCATTGGGAATTTATTGTACAGTGTATCTTTTTTTAATATAAGAATAACTGGTTTAAATAAAAGTCTAGTAAATTAGCATTTAAATTTAAATTTTATATAAATTAAAATATTTCTCAATTTTCATTAAAAGTCTTTTGCTCTCTCTTATCATTAGAGTACTAAATCTTATTGTTACTCACAGAAGATTTTAGCACATTTTTAATGAAATTGTGGCAATAAATTAATAAATATAATTTATCTAGTTTTTATTCTATATAAATTATACAATATTTTGTAGTGAAGTAAAAATATTTTTTAAGTTTTAAGGTGTTTGTGAGATACACAATACAAAAGAAAAGATGAATCGTCATTTTACTGCATTATTTTTTGTTGGATTGATAGTCGCCACTATTGCCGCAGAACAAGGTAGTAATATTACATTATTTATAAAATTTTAAAATAGTATTTATATTTTGAAACATATGAAGATTAAATAAGTATTATATAAGTTCTATTACTTTTGTGCATGGAAAATTTACGATAATTTAAATAATAAATAAAGTCTATAAAATTGAAAACTAATAATCAATTTAAATTGTCCAGAATTTGATGATTAGGCTGCTCAGAGAATTATTATTGAATATTTAAATTTGAAAAATCTTTCTTGAGATCTATTTAATTTTACAACTGGATTCCATATATGAAATGGCTGCAAGGGAGTTTATGATTATACCTTTTAAGGGAAATCCAATTTGATTATCCTGCTTCCAATTTGCATATTACAAATGTTGATGATGCAAAAAATTAAAATGTATTCTTAATGGAATAAAGGGTTAAACAGGGATTTAAATGTTGTATTTTAATAAATAATAGGAAAATATCCTGAAACTTAATTAGAACATTGATATATACAATAAATAGTAAATAAATAATATATGTATTCATAATATTGCTATATATAAAAAACTCGTAAATGGTACTATAATATTCAAATGAAGCGCATATATAATATTTTATCTTTCATAATTATCCTCAATATAAATATATTTCATCCAGGGTTTGAGAATGAAGTCTCCTATTAACAATTAATTTGTTGTTGCATCAGCATACTCCCTTGCACGTATTAAATGCTTGAGGTCTACCCATTAGACAGAAGCTGTTCAGTAAAAATGTTTTGTAATTTATATGCAGTACCACTCTGTATATATTCAGCCTTAGACCTGAAAACCCAGAAGTATCAATTTACTTAAAGCATATTTCAACCACGTTCTAGTTAAACTGCTAAATTTCATCTACTTTAAAGTGCTAAGACGGATATTCGATTAAGCCAGGATTCGAACCCACTAGAATATTAAGATACATTGCAAGCATGATCTTATTTTAAGTGCCAACTCTATCAATTCTATTACAATCAATTGTGAAATATTATTAGGAGTACAACCATCAATTATATTACAACTTAATTCATAGCAAATTTATTAGAAATATAGTTCTCACATAATCGTATTTAGACTAGCTAAAATTACAGTGCGATAAGAGTTGTTTTCATTGAATAAATTTTATTCCATTTGTTTGATGCAGAAGAAAAGATGATTTCTCGGGTGTCGATTCTGAACTCATAAAATTGCTCGGTTATACAATGAGTGCTTCCCAAAACAAGATTCTTCCGCAAAAATCTGCAATTAATATGCTAAAATACCAAGTAAAACTAAATTTTTAATAAAAATTTTTTTAGAGTATTGTGATACTTCGGAAGGCAAAGTGGAAGTTGGTAAAGAATTCTACACTGAGAATCCCTGTTCGAGGAACAAGTGCGTTGCTAGTGGAGAAATTACCGGTGTTGGGTAAGTATTACAAATAATTATAAATATGTATTTATATGTTTTTACAAAGATTTTAGAATTACGAAATCAGCTTACATCATTAGAAAAAAGATTTTAGATAAAGAACGGAATCATATTTACTCTAAACTACATACAATGCAGTGTGAATTTGTAATCCCTTATGTTGATAGCTGATACCATAATACTGAAGTTTCCCCAACAAAGTCAAATTTGAATGAAATAGTATCAGTTTTTATATAGGCATTTTGCAATTAATCAATATTTATATTTAGATTTAATTTTCATTGAACTGCACGTTTGTGTATTTCATTTCAGGTATTGCTGTAACGAAATATTTTGCAATATAAAAGGAAATATTAATTTTTTTATTCATTTAATTGAGATTATCATGGTTTATCTAACATTTTTTTATTTTTAGTTGCCCATCATTCGTTCCAAGTCCTGGATGTAAAACTGTTCCAGGAAAAGGAAAATGGCCTGCCTGTTGCCCCCAGGAGGTGTGTCCTTCCGACGAATCTTAAGTCAAGTAGACAAACAGAATTCAAGATACCACAAATATTCAATAGTTTACGAAATAGCTGCCTGATATAGCCTGAATTTTATATTAATATTAAAAAATATTTCTACTGTATTTTGGAATACAAATGAAATGTCAAATAAAAATTTAAAGTATATCTTATCAAATAAAAATTTAAAGTATAAAATTTGTGATTATTTTATCTGATGAATTCAGAATTACCAAGTATTGTCAGAGAATGATTAATTCGTATATTTTACGAAAATTTATACACATTTCCAATTTTGTGTTCACCTTTTAGTTTAATTATGAAAATGTTTCTGCTAAGGTAAATACAAATTTTTCTGTTTTATTGCAACATATATTTGCAATCTTCTACTCACAAACATGAAATATTATATATTTATTGTATTTATAGTATGGAAAAATCATTTTAAGATGCATTTTTGGATATAAATCTAAGGAAATACAAAAGGCTATAATTGATGCTCGTATTTTTATCTGCCCTTTTTTATCTCTCATTTCTTATTTTTAATTTTTTTTATCACATATCGATATCATAGAACGTTTATCTAAATTTAATGTGTAAAATGGTAACTTCTTTAATATATTTCTTATATTTTCGCTTGATAAAAATCTTTTTTTTTCGTACTTACAAATTTGCTGTTTCTTTTATAATTTTTTTATATTTAGATTTCTCGTTCAATATATATTTTTAATAAATATTTGTTTCTTAAATTTCATCACTACACATATAGCTTATACATTTTCTGCGTTAAAATATAGCTGCTCCACATTACTTATATGCAAAGTAAAGCAACTACGTTTGAAACTGTTTTGAAAATGTAAAACGATATTTTAAAAAAACCTTAAATTTTTAATTAGATTGTAGCATTATATTGAAATCAACATGCTTAAATTAAGGCTCTGCAAAATGAAAGAAATTTGAGAAACACATTGTAGAAGTTCAGACTTTAATTCACATGTGCAATATCAAAAATATTTCTTGTTTCTCACATTTTAAGGGTCAGAGTGGCGTGTATGGAAATGAAAGACCAAGTTTTACGGCCAAATATTCTTTTAATTACAAATAAACTTTTTATCAGTCTACACAAGATTTTTTTAAAGCCATTACCCAAAAGAACATCATCACAGAATGCAACTCTGGTTTTGTCTCTTATCCCAATTGTAAGTGGAATAAACATTTTTCCCTCCAGTTCACTGCGGAATGAAGAACCAATGTTTCTACACTAACTTCAAAATAACTCAATCAATCACTGGACATAAAAAATTCAACAGCTACCTACATTATTCCATATTAAAAACAGTGACGTGTGCACATGCAACTCCAGGATTGACAACATTTCACACATTCTTTATCAATGCCCATCTGTTTCACATGAAAGGAACGAGCTCCGGAAAGACATGAATAACAGATGGCCTCAAATGATATTTTTCTCTTTTCATGAATATATTTAGTTTTAAATATAAAAGTGAGTTTTACTTTTAAACTTTCAGTCTGTGGTTGTTATTTCTCTTGTTGATTTTCTACTTATTTTCAAATAGTTTTATAAGCAAAAAATTTGTTTCATTGTTATTTAGCATAACTAACATTAGAAATATAAATAATGGCAAGAATATATTTATCTCAATTTTCATAATGTTAGAAATTTTTTAAGTTTGGGAAGAAGTAACTTTTTAGTAAAAGGTTTTCTAGAAATGGTGTCTATGTGGTTGATCTTCAAAAATTTTGCATAACAAATATATAATTTTAAAAAATTAATACACAAAACTGTTTAATTCAACTTTCTTATACAAAAACTTGAATGAATAATGTAATAAATGTAAAATCAAACTAAAAAAGTGGGAGTCACAAACAATTTTCATTCCCAAACATTGTAGCCACACAGAACAATACTTCTAAAAAGATCTAAGAAATATTTCTGACAAACAAAAGTACAAGTGAAATAATAATTTGAACAATATAATTAGTAATGTACAGTTCATATATATTTAGATATTTTCTAAATTGATTACTCCTCTAGCTTTGTATCATTTGTTAACAATAAATGACAAATCCATATCAGAATAAGTAATTTTTTTTGTAAATACATATTTACTTTTTTCCTGAAAATAGCTTACTTCTTTCAGTGATGCTAGGTTAAAAATACTTTTGTAAAATAATGAAGGAATTATAAATGTTGCATTGTTTATAAAAATGCATATACATATAATTAAAATCATAATGGCTGCATTGTTATTCTTCGCGTGAAAATAAACAATGTTATATGTCATATATATGCATTTTCGTCACAGCTAAACACAATTTTTTGCAAAAAACATTTATTAACTTTAGTACATTTTTATTAATCACTTTTATGAAAATATTTTACTATATTTTACAGTTTTAATATGAGAATTTTATACTTTCTTAATCAGATATTATTTTCTTCGGGTTTAAGATTATTCAGATAAGTAATTTTAGATTTTTTTTAAAAAATTGATATTGATTGAAACAATTAAATGAATTTTTTTCATACATTTCATTTAAGTTTGAAAACAGTAATTTGTTTCCTCCAATAATGAATTATTTTTCTGTTTAGGAATTCTGATCACGAAAATTTAATGGCTTCTTTTTGCATGCTCTCTTATACACAATATTTTTACAAGAATCCAAAAAGATTGAAATGGTTGGAAAGAATAGACTACTAATCCTATTTCATTTCATCCATAAATTTCATACACACACATTAAAAAGTTCTAAAACTATTTTTTAAATATTTCAAATATTAAAGTATAGCTTGCAGATTATACTTCATATCCATCTACCGTAATTCACATGTAAATGATCATACATTTATACGTGATTTTCAAAATATATAACAAAATCTGTCACGACCAATATTATATGCTATTATTAGAAAGCATTCGTTTTTAAACTCGGAGTAAAACTTGGAGAATTTATACCAATGAAAGTTTTTCGGTTTGAATGTGATCACGAAAGCATTTAAGCAAAATGCTATTTGTAATCTGTAATTCAGTTTTTAATTTACCGTGGAATATAAATATATTTTATTTTCAAATGTAAACTATATTCTGGGAAAAATTATCAGAGTGGATAACAAAATAACGAATACATAATTAATAAATTTAAAATCTGCAAAACTTATAATTTTTGATATTATTATATAGTTTTTTAATGTTCCTGGATCAACTTTTATTTTAAAAAGAAAATATAAAAAAAGTTCTTGAATGAAGCATTTGCAAAAATATAAAATAAAATTAAAAAAAATTGTTTTTCTCTATTTTATTGTTTTGGTGAAAAAAATTTAACAGTTAATAACAATTACTTGTTTATATATAATCTAAAGGTAAACTAAGAATCGCATATTTGTCTCTAATCTAATGGATAGGCTTCAATTAATATTATCTTATGATTTTCATTGTTGGTCTTTTCTACAAAACAAGTTTTGCCTTTTTTCATACTGTAATAATTTATTAATCATCGTGTATCCCCAGATATTTTATTCTTTCAAAACTTCATAGTGATGCGTTATAAGAAAAAAATTTGCTTTTCAATTTTGTTGTTGTGCAAAATATATTTAAAACCAAAATGAAGATGAATCATCTAATTATCACTTATTTGCTCTTTAGATTGCCAGTTACACCTATGAAAATGGCAAAATGTAAAAATACTTTTTTGAGAAAAGAACCATGAAAAAAGTGCTACAATTTCAATATCCCTAAGCAAAACTGATGTTTCTAATACATATCGCATAAAGACGCATATTCTTTTTTTATTTTCTGTAAATTTCCTTAATACATTGTGCAAGCAAATATTCTTCTTGTAATTGGGGTAAGCATAGATTTGATGTTGCTTTTGTTGTTTCTAATCCTTCAGTGATCTAGTGCCAGAAGGATAATATTCATGTAAAAGTGAATTCTAGTGCAAACATTCGAGAAAACAAACCCTTATGCAAATGTTTGCCAGAGTAAACCCTAAATAACCCAGGATGTGATCAATAGAATCCGGCTTAAGGTTGCAATTTGTGCCCAATGAAAAGACCTTTCACAAATATTCGAATTTCATGCTTTTCAAATGCCCATTAATAAGACTTGAGACATGTCGTTTCATGATATCTTTTACCCCCAAATTCAAAGGCTCCCCCTGCAGTATTTCTGCTGAACCAGGGATGGGCCGGAGTGATGAGCTAGAATTTTCTGTCTTCTTTTTTCCTTATTTAGAAAATTTCTTTGTAAGTTATTGAGTAGTCTCTGTTAGGCGACCCAGAGCAGCCTCTTTTACCTAAGAGATCTGCACAGTTTCGTTAATTTAAATCCATTAAAAGTCGGCATTCCTTGGTTAGATTTTTAAGATTGGTGATAAACTGCATTCCCGCAAAGTCCTAAATAAGATTCAGTCCTAAACAAAGATTTAACGCAATGATTGACAGTTAATTGAAAAAAGCCATTTTCACAATTAAATTTTTTATTCGGATCGTAAAAGGAAAGAAAATTTATGTTTTCATTTATCACTAAAATACTTAATTACCTTAGAGCATTATGAACACGTGAAAACTGAATATGCAAATCATACAAACTATGAATATGGATAAAGAAAATAATTTTATGTAGGTGGAACAAGTGAACTATTTGATATCAGAACCAATTAGCCTCTTAATGAAAGTGAACTACTTCTGATCACAAAAGATGTGGTTGCAATTTTCTTAATTTAGACTAAATGTTTTGCATATTTCTTATATAGAATTATGTTTAACTTTTTTATAATATTGTAAAATTTCAAGGAAAAAATAGTCATTTGGATCGGAAATCTACATTTCTACATTGAATTTCCATGTGCAAAACATACCTACACTGTCAAAGAATCTTTTACTACTATAGATTGATTGTTATAAAGAAGAACATTGGTTTGTGTAAGATATTTTCAACAAGAAATATATATATGTATATATATATATACATATATATATATATATATATATATATATATATATATATATATATATATATATATATATATATATATATATATATATATATATATATATATATATATATATATATTCAATTTTGTCAAATAGTTTGTAAAGCTACCTAAGTCACAGTATTTTAGCAAATATTAATACATATTCTTTAATTTGAGAAGAAAAATAAAATTACGCTTATATATGATTATATTCCCTAATATACTGTAAGTACTAACGTTGTCACGGATAATTATTTATAAATGAAATACTCTGGCTATTTTAATTCAAAATAATTGAAATACACAATTATAATTCGTAAGATAAGAAATTATGGTAAGAAATAAGTTACGTAACTATGATCAGCTAAGAATATTTTCAAAAAGAGCTGCCTTAAATAACACAGAAATGAAATGAACATTTATGAAATGTAATATTATATAAAAAATTGAATGATATTGCGTTTTATAATTATTATCATGAGTGAATTAATACGAGCGCACGTTGTAATTAAATGCAAACAGCATTTAAACTGAATTATTTTAGCGGTAAAAAACTCATTTTTCTTTTCTTTTCTTTTTTTTTTTCTTTTTTTTTTTTTTTTTTTTTTTTTTTTGAATGATGTTGCATTTTATCAGTCAACCGAAGAATATTCTTAAAGCTACTCCATACATTTACGTGACAAATGACATTTTAAGAAAAATGCACAAATAAGAATATGCAAACAACGGAAATCGAAAATGAAATTAAAAATATTTATTATATTCCATTTTGCTTTAATATGTCGTTATGATCAGAAATTATCAATAAATGACAAATGCTACTTAAAGTTAGTAGCTGGTTTTATCAATGAGCAGTTTCGGATTTCTTATAAAACAAATAATAACTATTTGTTCAGTAATCCTAGTTTTCCTTTTACAATTTAATATAATGAAAATAAACAATATTAGTGTCACATTTTTATAATTCATACATAATAAAAAAGCATATATAAAGTTTTTTTCGAGTTAATAAATCATAGTTCATATATTTTTATGTTTTAAGTTTCTCAAAATTTGTGTTTTAACATTCTAATACATAATACGATGAGTAATTGTAAAGGTTATGCTATAACATAATAAAATCATTTTACCGTTTTACATTTAGTGTGTTTCCTTAATTGTTTCATTAATCATTTTTTACCACAAATTTTATTATTTTTCTTACTATATAAATGTGGATGTACCCATTTCGAATTACAAATTCCTTTCAAGTTTAAAAGTAAGTATTTCTTAATTTTTTAGAGGAAATGAACGTTTTATAAAATATTTTATTTTATAAATTGTCTGTTTACTTTAATATAATTTTTTTCATCTAATTCTTTTTCAAAGATTTTTTTCATAATAAAAATTAATATTTCAGCTGTGCGAAAAAACTTATATTAATAGGTTGACATAACAATGACGATTTCATGATAGTTTCTATAATAAAAATTAATATTTCAGCTGTGCGAAAAAACTTATATTAATAGGTTGACATAACAATGACGATTTCATGATAGTTTCTATTACAAATTGCTTTTCATAACAGTTTAAGAGTCAAGGTGCTTGCTATATCTCGGAAATTTTATTATATTCAAAATGGTTATATACGAAATTTAGATGAATATTCTTTTCACAATTCATATTGTTAAAGTATTTCTGATGTATAAAATTTAGTCTTTTCGGAAGGATATTTGTTTCAAATATGCTGTTATAATATGTAATATGAAAATGTAATTGCGTTTTCAAAAATATTATATAAGTTGTTCTGTATTTAATAAAAGTTTTTGTTAAAAAGGAAAAACTTTGTGTCCAGGTAATGTGTCTGTGCGCTATTCAAACTCTATCCTTTTCTTTTATATCAATTAAAATTTCAACAAAATCGTCAGAAATACAACTCTGAGAAAACTGAAACTTCTTAATGAAATTTATAATCATTTAATTTAAGAAGATTATTTCTTGAAATATGTTTTTTCATTATTTTGAATAGAAAGCTGAAGCTTATGACCGAATTTAAAGCCCAACTGTAATAATTGACACGTATTTAACACACAGTAAAATTATTTATATGAATATAATACGAATTTAAATATTTCTTTTTTTTCCACTCCGGGTTTTAACATTATTCTTGTTTTCCTTGAAATAAAATAAGAAAAATCAGAACTGTCATATTTATGAATGTTTTTGGACAGACATAAAAAACATGAAAATTTTAAAAAACTCTTTCTCAAACGTTTTATAAGTATTTTTGAATTATATTTTTTCCTGAGGTTATTTTAACCAGAGTTATCATATTTTTTATATAAAAAATATAGTTCTAATCTCCCGAAAAATAAATAAAAAAATAAAGAATATTGACTGGTTCAAAGATTTTCTCTTTTTAGTAATGTCCTTCCGTTATTAGAGATTTTATGGTTAACTGAAATTAATTAAATATACGTACTTGTGGTTCGAGGGTTTCATTACTTATAATTCAGTTTCCAATTCTTAACAACAGAATTTGTGTTTTATAGGCAAGATATAAAGTATATTTCGGGTTTTCAAATAAAGCTTTTTAAAATTTCGCTTCAATTTATGTTTATCAATATATTCAGTTGCTCTTGCTAAGATACTCTATCTCCAATCAGGCGGAAATTTTCTTCAACATACTTGATTACATTTGCTATATTATTATTCCATAAGTATTTCAATATTTTTAAGGTGCAAACTATATGTTGTATTTACAAACAATATATTTTATCTCAAAGACTCTATAGTTGTTTGATTCAAAAAACTGAAAGTAAATTTCATATGTAATTTTTCTGATCTTCACTGATTGTTGTATCATGCATTGCTTACTGACTTTATTATCATTTTCAATTACTCTAAGTATTCGGAATTTATTGTAGTGATTTTTTTAATGTAAAAATATTTGATTTAAATAATAGTGCAGTAAATAGGCATTTTAATTTTAATTTTCTATACATTAAAATATTTCACAATTTTCATTAAAAGTCTTGCTCTTTCTTATCATTAGAGCATTGAATCTTATTGCTACTTATTAACTGAAGATTTTAGCACATTTTTAATTAAATTGTGGCAAAATATTAATGAATTTGATTTTATAAAGCTTTTTATTCTTTTTAAATTATACAACATTTTGTAGTAAATATGTTTTTAATTTTTCAGTAGTCTGTAAGATCCACAATACAAAAGAAAAGATGAACCGTCATTTTACTGCATTATTTTTTGTTGGATTGATAGTCGCCGCTATGGCCGCAGAGCAAGGTAGTAATAATACTTTGTTTATAAAATTCTAAAATAGTATTTACATTTTGCAATGTATGAAGATTAAGTAATGATATTTGTTAAATTATAATTATGGAAAATTAACGATAATTTATATCATAAATAAAGTCCATTAAATTGAGAGCTAATAAGAAATTTAGATTGTACAGAATTTAAAGATTAGATTATATGCTGAGAGAATTATTCTTTAATATTTAAATTTGAAATATCTGTCTTGAGTTTTATTTAATTTTATAACTTGATTCTATATATGAAATGTATGTTTATGATTATGACTTTCAAGCGAAATACAATTTGATTATCCTGCTTCCAATTTGCATAATACAAATACTGATGTTGCTTAAATTTCAAAGTGTATTCTGAATGGAATATGGAATTATACACAGGTTTAAATTTTATATTTTAATAAATAATAGAAATCACTCATGAAATCTAAGTAGTACATTGATATATTCAATAAATATTACGTAAATAATATATGTATATATATTATTTAAGGAAATGTTTACAATATTATGTGTTCGAAAAGTTCGGTGTTTGGTCTCATAGTTAAAAAACTTCCCTGGTTTGGATCTTGCACTCCCGCAGACGCTCTGAGAGAAATGTCATCTAGAGCCATCTAACGGCCTTTGTACAAGAGATAAGAAGAACCGCACGCTATGAGCATTTTACACAGTCAGTGTGACATGGAGCAAGGCATAAACATAAAGTTTAGCTTCAAGTTAGGCAACACGGCGACGGAGACACATGACATGTTTATGAAAGTTTACGGTCAGGAAGCATTGAGTAAGAAGTGTGTTTATGAGTGGCTTAAACGCTTTACAGGCGGAAGGTTGAATGTCAAAGATGAGCCGTGGTCGGGGCTCCCTCGGGGCAAAATTCCCCGAACACACTTTGTATTTTAGCTTTCAGTAACTATCATCATTTTAAGTATCTTTCATCCGGGATTCGAAAGTAATGTCTTCGATTAACAATTGAGTTGTTGTCGCTGCATCAGCATACTCCCTTGTATGTATTAGAGGCTTGAGATCTACCCGTTAGATGGAAGCAGTTCAGTAAAAATTTTTTTGTAATTTAGAAGCGGGTATCACTCTGTATTTACTCAGGCATTGACCTGAAACCCCAGAGGTACCATTTTACTGGAAGCACATTTCAACCACGATGAATTTAAAGTGCTAAATATCATCTAATTAAAGTGCTAAGACGGATATTCGATTAAGTCAGGATTCAAACCCACTGATTATTCTTAAGGTACATTGCAAGTATGATCTACTTCAAATGCAAACTCTATCAATTATATTACAATCAATTGAGAAAAGTTATTAGGAGTACAATCATTTTAATTATAGTACAATTTTATTCAAAGCAAATTTATTAGAAATATATTTCTCACTTAATCGTATTTAGACTAGTTGAAACTAAAGTGGGAGATGAGTTGTTGTTATTGAATAAATTTTATTCCATTTGTTTGATGCAGAAGAAAAGATGATTTTTTCCAGGTGTAGAGATTCTGAACGCATGAACTTGCTCAGTTATACAATGAGCATTTCACAATACAAGATTCTTCCGCATAAATATGTAATTAATATCTTACGATACCTAGTAAAACTTATTGCTTAGCAAATTTTCAATAAAAGTTTGGTTTCTTTTAGAGTATTGTGATACACCGGAAGGTAGAGTGGAAGTTGGTAAAGAATATTTCATGGAGAATGTCTGTTTCAAGTGCAAGTGTGTTGGCAGAAATCAATGTAAAGCGATCGGGTAAGTATTAAAAATAAATATAATTATATATTTATGTCTTGATATAAAGATATTACAATTACGAAATTAAAATATTTTAGAAAAAGAACGGAATCATATTTACTCTAAACTGCATACAATGCTCTGTTAATTTGAAATCTAATACAAAAAGAAATATTTATCGTTTTTAATCATTTAATTGAGATAAAGTTAAAAATAATCATGTTTTATCAAATCTTTTTTTTTTTTTTAGCTGCGAAGTATTCCCTATGCACCCCGGATGTAAAATGGTTAGCGGTAAAGGAAAATATCCTGCCTGTTGCCCCAAGCCAGTGTGTTCTTCCGACGAATCTTAAGTCAAGTAGACAAACATAATTCAAGATACCACAAATATTCAATAATTTACGAAATGGCTGCATGATATAGCCTGAATTTTATATTAATATTAACAAATATTTCTACAGTATTTAGGAATACAAATGAAATGTAAAATTTTATAAAATAAAAAATTAAAGTATAAAATTTGTGATTATTTTATCTGATGAATTCAAAATGACCAAGTATTATCAGAATGTGATTAATTCGTATTTTACGAAACATTATACATATTTCCTATTTTGTGTTCACCTTTTAGTTTAATTATGAAAATGTTTATGTGCTAAGGTAAATACAAATTTTTCTGTTTTATTGCAAGGTATATTTGCAATCTTCTACTCAGAATCATGCCATAATATATATTTATTGTATTTATAGGATGGAAAAATCAATTTAAGATGCACTTTAGGATATAAATCTAAAGAAATACAAAAGGCTATAATTGATGCTCATATTTTTATCTACCCTTTTTTACGTCTCATTTCTTATTTTTATTTTTTTATCACATATCGATATCATAGGACGTATATCTAAATTTAATGTGTAAAATGATAATTTCTTTAATATTTTTATTATGTTTTCGCTTGATAAAAATATTTTTTTTCGTACTTACAAATTTGCTTTTTCTTTTATAATTTTTTTATATTTAGATTTCTTTTTTAAAATATATTTTTAATAAATATTTCTTTCTTAAATTTCATCAGCACACGTATAGCTTATGCATTTTCTACGTAATAATATAGCTGCTCCACATTACTTATATGTAAAGAGAAGCAGCTACGCTTGAAACAAAAACGGGGAGATAATTTGTAAATTTAAGGAAAATAATTCTTAATGACTAAAAGTGATTTTTTAAGAGAGCGGTAACTTGTGCATATCGGCCTCTTCTGGTATACATCAATCTTTGACAATTCAGTTTGCTGTTTTGAGGATTCTAACCATAATTAAACAATGTTTTTTGACCCTTACGAAAAATAAGGAAATTGAAATCAAGAATGATTTTAATGCTGAAATCATATTAAATAAACTTTTGTAGATACCAAGATTTAATGGGAAAAAGTTTAAATCTCGAATAAGAAGTTAAATATCTAAAAGCAAGAAATTTTATAATCATGAAAATGAATTAAAAAAAACATTTATTGATAAGTTTCTTCATCAGCAAATCAAATATTTGCCAGACCAAATAAATACCACCAAACTCAGAAGAGTAAGTTTAAATTATGTTGAATAAGTAAATAAAAAAATTTTATGTATAATATATTTTACAGTGTTTATTTTTATTATTATTATATATTTTGCAGTTATTTGATTAAAATCTTCATTTTAGTTCACGTTGGGCATACAACGCTATATTTTCAAAACTATAGTTTAAATATTCTTAAATTTCGCGAATATTATTAAAATACATATATAGAAACCACAGTACAACTTCCTTAAGAGAAAATATACTAGCAGTTATGTATTTAGCAGAAATTAGTTTCATGTAACATTTACCTTTACAATACTCATTGCAATGAATTATCGTAAAATTACAGTATCTTATTTAATGTATATGCTGTTTTGTTTAATAATGAAGTATAAAATGTTATTCCTCAAATAGGAATTCAGATGTTATAAAAACTAATACCGTTAAAATAAAGTACAATTAAAAAAAGCACAGATTTCCTATTAGATTTTTATTAATTATAAGAGCTTTTTAATATATAGGACTTTTTTGGTTTTATATTATTTTCTTCCATACCATACATTTTAATAAATGTACACAAATTGCAGCCTTTTTACTAATATATGTAAAGTTTCATAATTAAAATTTAAGTATCTAATAATATTTCTTAAATGAGTATCCCGTATTTTTAACTGTCGGGTATCATTATATTATACAAAATAAATAAAAAAATAATAAATAAAGTAAAATACCGTTACTAGAAGAAAAATATATCATGATAATTTTTGTATTTAAGGAAATCAATTTAATGATGTTTATTTCTATGTATGCATTTTAATTAACATAAAAGGGATCTTGATGATATCTTAGTTAATAAATATCATTTTAACTAAAGTTTAAGTATACAACATTATTTTTGAATAGTTATAAAAATATTCTAAAATTTCAGTTATCATTTAAAATACAATCACACAATCATAAAAACAAATGTAACTTTTGATTAGAAAAACATATCATCACAGTGATTACAAAATCAATTTAACAAATTATAGACTTTAGAAATTTATCTTAAAGCAAACAAAATGAACATGAAATAATATGTGAAGCAATTGTATTTAAAAATCTAGTTACTGTATTAATTTAATCATTTAATACATCCTTTATTGTGATGAAAAAATAATTATAAATTTCCAAAACAACTTTTTTTCATAATATTTTTGTGTTGACAGTAAATGTTTAGATTTTTTTAATTTTTTAAGGTTTATATATATATATATATATATATATATATATATATTATATATATATATATATATATATATATATATATATATATATATATATATATATATATATATATATATATATATATATATATATATATATATATATATATATATATATATATATATATAAATAAGGAAGGGTGATTTCTATTATTCCAAAACATATATATTTAAAGAAATGAGTGAATTTTAAATGATATTATGGAATCTCAGTCAGTTGAAAATCAATCTATTTTATGTTTATAAAAATACTATGAAATAAAATCAACGCATTTTATGTTTGGAAAAATATTTCTCTCTCTTTTCATGAATATTTCTAATTTTTTTTTTTAAAAAAAACAAGCTGCATTTTATTACTTTAAGTCTGCTTCCGTTGTTTCTCCTGTTTATAATCTATTTATTAACAAATAGTTTTTTATAAGGAAAATTTGCTTCTTTATTGTAAAGTACACTGTTGGATAATTGCTAAGGATGGATAACACTATCATCCATAGCAATTACAAAATGAAAGGAAGCAAAATGTGGAAAATTAGAATAAATGCGGTATATAGTAAGAAGAAGTATGCGAATGCAAATTTTTTTCCACGTCTATTCATCACGTGATAGCTTTCATAAGAGCTTTAAAGGTTTTGACGCGTGTGGACAGTTGTTATTTCAAGTCAAAAATTTATACCAAACATTTAATAGACAAACTTGAAATTTTTGGCTTGTCTTCCTGACATCACTTAGATGATTTTATTCATAGCCGAATTATTGGAAAGATCGAAGAAGGGCGAAAAATAACAGATGTTGCCAGGGAGTTCAACATCGCTCACAGCGTTGTTTCACGGCTGTAGAAGTCATTCAAAACTACTGGAATGTGTAGTAGGCGGCACGGGGGAGGTCGTGTTAAAAGTACGACGCCTGCAGAAGACAGATATATCGTCCTATCAGCAAAAAGGAACAGGCGCACCACAGCTCAACA
Source organism: Latrodectus hesperus (assembly GCA_037975125.1). Lineage (NCBI taxonomy): Eukaryota > Metazoa > Arthropoda > Arachnida > Araneae > Theridiidae > Latrodectus > Latrodectus hesperus. The sequence continues at coordinate 8,587 of JAJQOW010002023.1, read as the reverse complement.
GGTGGCAAATCAGTTTCTTGCTGCCTCAGGAAAGCAGTTTTTAATCTGCTCAAATTTTGTAATAGTGCGTCAAGAAAAAGTGTGCATATCAACCATATTAATTGAACACTTAAAAAAAAAGAGGAAAAAAAGAAAAAAAAATTTTTTTTTTTTTTTTCGTTTTTGTGCAATGGATACAATATTAATCAACATGAGAGGCTAAATTAAAAGGTAAGTGCCCAGGTGTTATTTTGTTTCATGCCGCACACTTATTCTGAGCATTTTAATGTGCAAATTAGGTTGGTAGGATGACTGGGTGTGAAGTTGTAATTATTTTAATAAAATAAAAATCCATGTTTTTTGGCAGTTTTTCAAAAAAATATTCTTCCTCTATTAATTAGGCATTGATAACCTCGTCCCTAATTGTCCTATCAACTCAGAATAAATTCTATTTAGAGTGGATATTCTAACGATTTTAAATATGTATATATTATAATTCTATGTTAAATGTTAAATTTTTTATAATTTTTCAAACTTTTATTTGCAAGACATTATTTTATGTTTTTCTATGAGTTTTAGTAGTAATTTTCATTTTAAAATCCCAATAACATTTTAAATATTTATCAATCCACTCCATTCTTTTCATATTTATTCGGAGCAAATTCCTGTGATTAAACATGTTTTTTTTTTTTACTTTTTAAAAAATAATCATTAGTAGATTAGATGTTGTCTGTTTAGTGTTGTTAAAATCTGTATTTTTCTCCCTATGGTTTTCATTTCTTCCTCGATGAACGTGATGTCCGATTTTACGTACCCTCCATGTCCCTTTGTTCAACTGCACCTTAACCCTTTAGGCACCAAAACACCCGCTCTTAATTAATTAGACTAAATACTAACCACAGCGCTTTTCTTCACTTTATTTATTTATTTTATTATTATTTTTAGTTTAATGCGCTCCTAACGAATTTACTCAGTAGTAAATCTTAGTTGGTTTCTTTTTATTTTATTTATTTATTTTTTTTATATACTATTTTTTATTTCTATTTTTTTTATTTATTTTAATTTTTTTTCTATTTTCAATTTATTTATTTTTTTTAATATTTATTTATTTATTTTTTTTAATATTTATTTATTTTTTTTTCCCTTTATTTGTATTTTTTTTTCATTTATTTATTTATTTATTTTTTCATTTATTTATTTATATTTATTTAATTTTAATATTTTTTTTAATATTTTTCATTATTACTGTTATTTTTTTTATTTTTTATTTTTTTTCTATTTATTTATTTACTTATTTTATTTCTATTTTTTTTTATTATTATCATTATAGTTATTATTATTCTACTACTTTTTTTTTATTCCTTACTATCGATATATGTTTTTTTTTTTTTTTTTCACAGGAGTTTGCTCTTATGATTTGTACATTGGGTGCGTGAGTGGTGTGCGGCGGGAATGACTTGATATCTGGGCCGCTTCCGATGTATCATTGCTATCCTTCCTTCAATACTTAGCTTTTTATTATTTCGCAACAGCTCAATTTAACACTTCTTCAACTCTCTATCATGGCATTGTCTACAAATATCACTTCCACTCTAAAATTGTCTAAATCATCTTCGAACCCCTCGACCACGGATATTGTGGGTCTTAATCCATTAATGAACGAGTTAAATCGTAGATCCATTGTTGAAGAACAAAAATTAATTTCCCCTTTCGAACATACAGCTAATGAAGACACAAATAAAGATGTTTTTCCCACCAACATTTTGGAAAACCTTGAGCGCATAATCACTTCAAAAACAAGGGACAAATTTAATCTCCCGGGCTACAAAAGAAATCAGGCTTTAAACCTATTGGGACAACTCAAGGGGCATTTGCGCCCCTCTCCAAGCTCAGACAAGCATGCAGAGATTGTACAAATCAACCATAAGCTCGCCCAAATAAATGTTAAAATTGAAGAAATAAGACAATTACAACAGACAACGAAATCCCTCGTTAGCAACAATAACAGTTTGCAACTCACAAAACCATCCTACAGTGAGATTCTTAAGCGAAGAAGCGAAAAAGATTTAAAGACATCCATCATCATAAAACCTGCAGAAAAGGAATCACTAACCTCCCTCAAAACAAATCTTCAAAATGTCAAGAGCAACATCTGTCCTAGGAAGGTCATCTGGGGTAAAAATGTGGCTAAAGTACAATGTAACTCAGCAGAGTCCAAAGAAAAACTTAAAAGTCAACTTAAGGAAAGTAAATTCAACATACTAGATCCATCACCACCAAACAAAAAATTAATACTTCTAAACACCCCAAACTCAATTAACGAAGATAATATTTCTTCTATAATCCTCGCAAATTATCCGAATCTGGACAAAAATACAACAATCAAAATAATAGAAATAAAATCACATCGTTCTAATGAGAAACTACAGCACTTAGTTATAGAAACCGACAAAATTCTAGCACGGATTCTAACTACACAGAAACATATTCATTTTGGCTTTCAGACAACCTACGTCCGCCAGTATCGGCCAATTATACGTTGTTATAACTGCCAGGACTTCGGCCACCTTAGTAAGTCTTGCAACTCAAAAAGAGTTTGCGGTCGATGCGGATATGGCCATTCCGAAAGCGAATGCTCTGCAGACTATGCAGATTGTATTAACTGTTACATAGCCAACAAACATGGAGCAAACTTTGATTCAAATCACGAAGCTTATTCTCCACATTGCCCTATCTACAGATCACTACTCTACCCAGTATACCACTGAAATAACTATTTTTAGTAAGGTCCTACTCCGTCTCTTATTAATAACACTAGCTTTTACACCTCCAAGATATTCACCACTAATAATTAATGGATTCAAAATCAATTAAACATTTTAAACTAGTACAAATAAATCTCCAAAGAAGCCGATCAGCAACAGCCCAATTAATTCACTTCATCTCCGAAAATAATATTGATATAGCTTTTATTCAAGAGCCCTATGCAAAATCGGGAGAACTACGAGGAAGTCCATTGAGTTGGAAACTTTACTACGAAACAAACCCTGATCAAGCTCCAAGAGCAGCAATTATCTTCAAATCACCACTTAATCCTTTGATCATTCTAAAACACAGAGATGTCGTAATAATACGCTTAGACACTGAACCAGAACCAACTATATTTTGTAGTGTATATTCTTCCCCAGCAGAGGATATAAATAGAACTCTGGATTTACTAAAACATCATTTACACCCTTACAAGAATCTTCCAATATTAATTTCTGGAGATTTTAATGGACAAAATGTGCTTTGGGGCTATCCCAATAACAATAATAGAGGTCTAATAATAGAAGACTTTCTAGCGGAGCAGCAACTTTTTCTTAACAATGTTCAACCTTCAAACCCAACCTTCACTGGACCTAATGGCCAAGGTTGGCCAGACTTAACTCTTACCAATCACCGAGCGTTTCACTCTATCCAAAATTGGGCAGTAAGCGATGAAGAGTCCTGCTCCGATCACGCTTACATCACATTTGAAATTAACAAAGCGCAAACCATATTCTTCAACAAAAGATATAAATCAATTAATAATACCCAAAAATTTAAAAAATGCCTACACTCCAATATTCAACCAATAGAGTCACTTCTAAATTCTTGCAAAACTGTAATACATCTAGATAAAGTAACAAACGAACTAATATCGGTGCTTCAGAATTCAGCTGAACAAAGCTTCAAAATTCGACAACCAAAACAAATAAATAAACTGAATTGGTGGAATAAAAATCTAAGAAGTCTCAAAAGTAAGACCAAAGCACTTAGGAGACTCCTAAAATCAAGTAAAATTGAAGAGGAAAGAAAGAAATTAAGTACTTTATATAAACAAAGCTTGGCCATTTACAAAAAGGAAATTTTAAAAGCAAAACTCAATAGCTGGAAAAAATTCTGCACAGAACACACAGAACCATACGGGATTCTACAGAAACTCGCCACTAATAAACGTTTTCATCCGACAAAATTCCAAGCACTGAACTCATTGCAACCCCAAAACCAAGACACTCCATCTGTTTTACAAAACCTCCTGCAATCTGCATTTCCATCCGATGATCCAGCCACAGACACCCCAACGCATTCAAATATCAGGAACTCCAATTTCTTATTTTCTGGACCAGAAGACCCTCCTTTCACCCGTTTCGAACTGGAACATACAATCAAGCACTTAAATATTTCTAAAGCGCCGGGATTGGACGGCTTGGACAATCAAATAATGAAATTACTTTACCTTAGAGCGCCAAATGTCCTCCTGCAATATCTAAATATGTGTCTAAAACTTACATACTTTCCCAAACACTTCAAAAAAGTAACGTAATATTCTTTCTGAAAAAGAATAAAAAGCCAGGAGATGCAACATCTTATAGACCAATCTGCTTACTTCCTGCCTTGGGAAAAATCTTAGAGCGATTAATATTAAACAGACTAAAGCATTATGTATTCAAAAATAATGTCATTCATCCAAACCAGTTTGGTTTTATAACGAATAAGTCTACAGAACATGCCCTACAATCAACACTAATTACAATCAATCGTAACAAGGACCAAAACCTCTACTCAGCATTATTAAGCTTAGACATCTCTCAGGCCTTCGATTCCCTGTGGTAGCCGGGACTAAAGAAAACACTTACAACCCTTCAAGCCCCAGCCAATATTGTCAAAATACTTATCAGCTTCTTAAGCGACCGTGAATTTTACACGTCTTATGACGGAGGCCAAGTGTTCTGTAAACAGTCAAGAGGATGTCCCCAAGGCTCTGTAAGTGGACCTCTGCTGTGGAATTTATACTTTAACGCTATTCTCAATTATAATTGGCCGAATCACACTACAGTTATAGCCTTCGCAGACGACACGCTACTTATTGTTAATGGCTCAACAAAAGAAAATCTCAAACAAAACTGCAATCAGTCTCTAGATATCTTTTCCAAACTGTGTGAAAGTTTAAAATTAGAGATTTCCATCCCAAAAAGCAAAGCTATGATAATTGGAAAACATGATAAATCCTTAAGATCCAACCCAAAATTAACCCTACTAGGTAAAAGCCTAAAGCATACAAAAGTATTGCCTTATCTAGGAGTCCAAATAGATAAGAATCTAAATTTCCTCGCTCATATCAGATCACTTAAGCCAAAAGTTCTCCCCATCGCACAAAACTTACGCTCAATGATTGGTTATAATTGGGGACTAAAGAGTAAATTTCTAAAAATAATATATAGCACCGTAGTAGAAAAAATAATTTCATATGGTTCTTCAGCTTGGGCTTTGCCCTTAACCTCAAGGAAAAAAGCCCAACTGTCATCACTGCAAAGGCACTTTACCATACTAATAACTAAGACATTCAAAACAACATCAACAGCTGCCGCAAATGTCTTGGCCGGTCTTCCACCCTTGCACCTAACATTAAAAGCAACTACAGTTAAGACAAAAGTCCTACAATTGTGCCAAGATGCAATTCTTGAAGACAACACTGCCCTGCTCTTCTCTAACTATGAATATCCGTACAATAAAGATGAATTACATCCGATTATCAGAAGCCATCAAACTGAAATTTTCAATCTGCCAAAAGCATCATCTAATCCAGTTATGATAACAACACGATTTAATATTTATACTGACGGGTCTCATTTAGATAATCAAACAGGAGCAGCATTTGTAGTTTTTGAAAACTCCAATCTACTGCATCAACATCTCATAAAACTACACAAGTATAATTCAGTCTTCCAGGCAGAAGCCCTAGCAATAAAAGAATCACTGCTTTATTCGATCCAGCATAAACTACAAAGTGTCACAATTTGGACAGACAGTTTATCTTCCCTAATGGCTTTAAATAACCCGTTACACAAATCCCCAATAATAAGATCCGTTCAAAATTTACTTTTTCACAACCAGAATATGAACATCCAACTAAGTTGGTTAAGAGCACATACTGGAATCACGGGGAATGAGGCAGCTGATCAAGCGGCAAAACAAGCAGCAACCCATCCAACTCTTCCGTTGACACCTTTAAAGTGGTCCAGAGCCAGTCTGAAATCAAAAATTAAAAATTATATACAGCAAAGCTGGCAATCTCTATGGAACAACTCGCCGAATGGTCACCATACAAGAAGACTAATACCAAAAGTTTCATCAGATGTGCTATATTCCAATCCTTATTTAAATTGTATCTTAACAAACCATGCGCCTTGCCCCAGCTACTTCCACAGAATTAACAAATCCAGATCTCCATCTTGCATCTGTGGCCAAATTGGTACACTACTGCATTATATCACAGAATGTCCTCAAACCAAAGATCTACATATCAAAAAATCATCTATTCAAACCAACTACCAGTTCCTAAAATTCTGCACAACGAACAAGTTCAGAACAAAAAAATTAATACAAATAATTACTTTCCTTCATGAAAAAGGACTCCAAATGTGTAAAGACCTGGCTGCTCACCAACAGGAACCTTATAACTCAGAAGCAGAGTCAACAGATCTCGAAAATTAACTAAATTTTTCAATTCAAGTAACAAACAAACTAATCACCAGTTTTTCAATTTCCAAAATTACTAGTACTTTGTACTTATCTAAATTTCAAGACATGTAAAGAACTAATTACATTTTATTCCTATAAACTTCTAAATTTCATTAACTATAATCAATTTCTGTTCGTAAATTATGTAAATATTTCAGCCATCCTTACTTAAATTTATTTAGATCCTGTTAACATTTATTTTTCTGTTTCACTTGATCCTATCTTATTAATTCTGTTATTTCAAATTTGTATTCCGAACTGTGATACAGTGGTCTACTGCGTAGATCACTGTAGGCTTGAAAGCCCCACCGTTGTAAAGCATTCGTCTCTCAAACAATGTGTCGAGCGTTCTGGAGAACCTCTTAAGGCTCAAGCTCCCAGATTACGGTTCCCAGCGGGCACCTGGCACTCCGTGCAGGGTGTCCGACATTCTAGACTGAAGTAGAGGCACAACCTGATAGCCAATAGGAATAGAACAGGGCCTCTTCTTCTCGTTGTCTGTCTGTCTGCCTCAGGAAAGCAGATCTCCCGAAAAACTGTTGCAAGACATTTGAGATTAGGAGAACTATACGCCCGAAGACCTGTTGTGTGTGTTCCATTGACCAGACAGCACCGTACTGCCCTTTTGCAATGGTGTCGTGAGCATCACAATTGGATTGAACAGGTCTGGACATGTGTACTATTCTCAGATAAGAGTAGATTCAGTCTGTCATCGGATTGTAGACGCCAACTGATCTGGCACGAGAATGGTTCTGCTTATCGTCCAGAAAATATCCAGGAAAGGGGCCAAATCCGACATGCAGTGTCATGGTGTGGGCCGGTATCCTGATCAATGGTCACACGTCCCTACATGTGGTTGCGAATGGGACTATGACGGGCCAACGATACATTAATGAAGTTCTATTTCCTCATGTTCAAGTTTTCTGTGGTGCTGTCGGTGATAAATTTGTTTTTATAAACAACAACGCAACAAGTCATCGAGCTCTCACTGTTCAGGATTGTCTAGACAGCGAGAATATTCAACGCCTCGAATGGCCATCACGTTCTCCTGATCTAAACCCCATTGAAAATAAGTGGGATGCTTTGAAGAGGCAAGTTGCTGGTCGAAACTATCCTCCGACAAACAAGAACACCCTCATCCGTGCAGTCAAAGAGGAAGGGACTAAATTGCCTCAACAGCTGGTGGATAACGTTGTGCAAAGTATGAAACGACGTGTGGAATTTTGCATCACACTCCACGGTGGACATATCCCGTACTGATACCTTTCTTCAAGGTGCCTGCTGACGTTTAGATGCATTGTTCCATTTTTCCGTATGCAGCATCAAATGAACATTTTTTTTCTTTCAGATGTTTCACAGCTTTTGTACTTTCCAGAACAATAAATATTCATTATTCTAATGTCTGAACAGTGGGGCAACTATATTTTATCCAACTGGGCCTCATGTGTCTCGCTTAATGTTATGTTACATTGCAATTTGTGATCCCTCCATAGAAATTGTCCAGCAGTGTATAATTCATATTAGAAATATAATTAATGACAATAATACATTTTCTTAAATAAAATATTTAAATTTTTATAAAGTTAAAAATTTTGTAAATTTGGGAAGAAATAATTTTTTAGTAAAAAGTTTTCTTGAAATGATCTATATGTGATTGGTCTTCAAAACAGTTTTAAATAACAAATATGTAATTTAAGAAAATATACATAAAACTGTTATATATTTAACTAGTTTAGAAAACATTTTGAGGAATAAAGTAATTTAAAGTACATTCCAATTAAAAGAGAGAATAGCAAAACAGTTTATTTCTCAAATTTTTAGCCATTTGAAACAATACTTCTACAAAGATGCAAGAAATATTTCTGACAAACGCGTATAAATGTGAAACAATCATTTGAACAATATAAACAGGAATGTACAATAAATATGTCTAGAGATATTTTGTAAATTTATTATTTCGTGGTAATCGAAAGGAGACAAGTCTAACGAACAAGCCGCATGCGCTAAGGGCTTCCAGCCGAGCGCCTTAACGATGTCCTTGGTCGATTTAGCACGGTGGCTA
>JAJQOW010002022.1:0-26843 GCA_037975125.1 Latrodectus hesperus | reverse complement strand
TATATATATATATATATATATATATATATATATATATATATATATATATATATATATATATATATATATATATATATATATCCCATTTTTCATACATATTATGTATATTATTAAATTTAATACACAAAGAGGCACAACACAAGTTATTCGTGTTATACTACATAAGGATGAAAAGTCAATAATTTTCTTCAAATTTAAAATGGTAAATCCTAAGAAACCAATATTCTTAAAAATCTATCTATCTTATCGAATTTATTATGCTTTTCTTCAGAAATTCAATACTTGGCTTAGTATAGGATAGTAAATTTGGTGGTTTATTTTATTTCATTGTCTGTAATAATTTAGTAATAGTTTTATATCAGCTGCTGCATTATTATTAAAAAGATGTTTTCATATAATGAAGAGTCAGAATAATATATATCACACAGCATTTAACTACTTTTGCATAAAAATAAGTTGTAATATTAAGAACACCATGAGGTTGTTCAATTTCTTATTGAAATTTTAAATTAAACAGGATTTTCAAATTAATAGAGTACTACCATTATTAATGGTACTTGTTTTAAAGACGAATTAATTTTTAATCTCAAGCTTCATTACTAGTCTTTATAAGTTTTAAGGTTTAATGCTGATGGAATAACTATTTTATTTCTAGTTCGAAATAAGCAGCCACATAAATCGACCTTACACTCAATACAGTGTTCAACAACTGGTTTCTTACCTTCCAACTGTTACATTATTTCGAATATTTGAAGAAGAATGCTGCATTTTGATAAACACACGTTTAGATAAGTTACCACAAAATGTGTGCAATACTTGTCACCTCTTTGTTTATGATATAACAACTGTTATTAACAAACAATGTTTCATAGATATTTATGTTTTCATAGGTGTTTGGATATCTATGGAAAATATTTTCTTTCTTTTACTCTGTTTGGGTATCAATGAAACTATTTATTTAACTTAAATGAATCAACATTTAATTATTCCTAATTCTCAGGATGTTTTATTTGTCACGTAAGTCATCCATAATTAACATCTCTTTTTTATGCATAGTAAATTTAACAAGTAACGACATAGGCAAGTGTTGAAAAATGCTTTAATTTACATACAGTGAAAAAATAATACATACAACAACGTTACTTTTGTTCGTACTATTTTGTAAGAATAAATTCACATAGATTATTTAAGATACACGATATCTCTTGCATCAGCAAAAATATTTCATTATTTTTGCATTGAATTAATGATATTTATATGATGTTCAATTAATTTTTGTATTATTAAGAGTACATAATCAAGTTTTTTAAAAAAGTTAGTCATACATAAGTTAACATTTTTGATAAATTTGATTCTTAAATGATTTGATAAAAAAATGGATTTGAAGTTGCATGTTATATTTTTAAACAGTTCAGTTTAATGACCCTTTATCTTTAAGAGTAAATTGTATTTCATCTAAGGTAATCAATCCAAAAATGCTGATGAGTAGAAAAGTTTTCAGTAATTTTTGTACAATATAAGAATTTATTTCTTTGTCAAATTTGAGATATTCAGCCATCTTAAAAATGTGCACAAATACGTTGCTTCAGAAATAATTTATCTGCCAACGTTAGAATATGATTCAATAAAAATGATTGATTCCTAGAATATTTTTTGAAATATGGGGAAAATATTTCAATTCTGTATACTTCAGCATTTTTTTCACTCCTCATTTCAGTACACATAATTCCCTCAAATTTTCAAAGTACGAAAATTGAATTTTTTGTTTTCATTAGTTTTTTTTAGCTATTGATGGTAAAACGTAAAAAAAAATATTTAAAAAATAAAAAGATATTTTCAGAAAGAAGAGGTATGAAGTGTTTCTCTACGATAGCAAATATTATGGGTTCCTGACAGGAAGCCAGGTGCTCGTGGTGGTCTCAGAGACGTTAGGCAAACATCGAAGTCCCACGAGGCCAAAGACAACATTCCGGAGGCCAGAGATCTCAAACACAAAAAATTCTATAAATAAAATAAAAAAATTACGTTCATTGAAATCGAATGTGAAGCAGAATGAGAGAAAAAAAAGAGTGTTCACATACAACCCCATGAGTAGGAGGGCATTTGGAAGTTCTTGAGACTCTTTTCTGGTGTTGACTTTACTTCGGGCGGCATTTTTTCTTCCGTTTTTTTCGTAATGTTTCCTCGCGTCGTTAAAAAGATTCTCCTTACTGAGCTTCTTCTTCTTCTTTAATTCTCTGAATGAGTATAGCGACTGAAATGAGTTAAGAAGAAAGAAGTTTTCCCATTTCCCAACATATATATAAATATAAATTTTTTTAAAACAGTAATTTATAACATAAAAAAGAAGAAATCTGTGTCTCAATTGTAAAGAAGCACTGATACTAGCTAAAAACATTTTATTTAAAGTATACTCGAAATTGTACATCGTTAGCATAGATGGAATCCTCATCGTAGTCAGCAGTTTTATTAGGACAGCATTCGATAATACTTGAGATTTTAGTCTAGCAATTGACTTCAATGCGTTGCTAAAATAAGGGAATATTTATTCAGTTTTGTATAAAATAAGTTTTATGTTTAACAAATAGCTTATTCTGTTACTTTAACTTACGCCGACCAACTTTTCTAGTGGTCAGCTTACCTGCCTGCGGATAAGAAGGCCATGGGTTCGAATCCCGGTTCGGGCATGGAAGTTTCTTTCCTTCTCTGTGTTTCTCTGACCTTTCTTCTGTGATGATGTATGAATGTGACCCACCCTATAACCGGGCTTGTGGTGGTATGTCGCGGTCAACGCTACTCGCCTCCATGATTTGGTTCACAGGTGCCCGCTGGGTAACGACAAATGAGTAGCAGTTTCTGGCCTTGTTGTGGCATAGGGTTCGTCACCCAAGTGTGCCCGCTGTTGGAAAAAATTACTTTAACTTAATTCACATTAAATATTATATATCCTCCTCCAAAAAATAGTTATAAAATACCAAGTTTGGCGGGGATGGAAGCGAATCATACATATTTTGACAATATTTCATATTCATTTGACACATTTCACTATTTTTACAAAAATTTGTATATTCAATATTACTGGATTGGTATTGTTAATAATAACTTATGAGTAGGGGAGGGCATAATAATTCAATAATAATAACTCAATAGAATAATATTTCAATTAATAATAATTCAATAAAATTGAAGAAAAAGGAAATTTAACATTGATAATATACCAATATGAACAGTTTTTTTGTGTTTTCTTTATTAAATTTTTTCTTCATAAATTTTAGTCAAATGCTTCATTTTTTTACAACCAAAACATCATTTCTTTTATTGAAACATTTATCGCAAGCACCATTTATTTCTTTTAAATCAAAAGACTCTTAATTATAAAAAACAAGAAATAGGATTTTTTGATAACATATTTGCTTCAAAATGAATGAATTTTTTTTCTTTTTTACATTTAGTCTCAAAATCTTACATTTAGTGCTGAAGTGACCACTTGAATATTCTTCTAGTGGGTTATATAATTCATTTCAATCAAACTATACATCAGCATGATCAGAATGAATTTTAAATTTAATCTCATAAATATAATACAGAAATTTATCTACAGCATCTATTATAGCTAAACGTTATGTCTTAAAAAAATTTATTCTTAATCATTAAGCTTACGAGAATGATAATATGTTAGAGGAAATTTTCCATCCGGTTGCTGTCATTTAAAAACAGCTTTCGATGCACCATAAAAACATGAGATGGAAAGTTTTGATTATCCAAGGTCAAAATACATTTTGAAATGAAAATATCTTTATATTTGAAAAAAGTTTTGAACTCCATCCTACTAAGAAAATAAAACAATTTTAAGTAGTTTGTTAAGGGGATTTCTGATCTCTGCATAGATAGGAATAATTTTACAATAAAAATTAATGAAATCAAGTAATTTTTGAAATTTTCAACTAATCTTTGCTTTTTATTTCTTGATAACTTCAGTATTGTTATTATTATTATTTAATGAACATTTATCTGAATCCATTTCATAACCTAAGAATTGTATTTTATTTTAGACAAATTAACATATAGATTAATTTAATATTAGAAGAAATCATTTTTGATCCCGCAATACAAAATTCAAATTAATGAATTTGAAAATATGTCATTGTGTTGTCTCATATTCACCTTTGTACAAAAATCATTAAATTTGTAACCCAATTAAAAGAGAACTAAATTTAAATCGAATTATGGTGACCAGTTGCCCATATGAATATATTTATTTGATTTATAAACAATTACAATTTTTATAATTTGATTCAGTAAGTAGATTCTTGATGGAGGTAGATCAGTCCTTATCACAAACTTACAAAAATCATAAATGCATAAAACAATATGCATGAATATAAAAAAAACTTCCCCATGACTTAGAATTCTTTCGTTTCTTTAATTTGAATTTTAACTTCTAAATGAATTATGCAATAGTGTAAATCATTGGTAACAATCCTGGTTCTAACCATTTGGAATTAAATTTTACACTTTTGTTTAATCCCAGTGAAAATTGTGATATTGACATATGGAATAGTCTACTTCGATCTTTCCTGCTTCCAACAATCTACATATATTCGGAACAAAAATGGTACACACGTAGGATGAGCCAGGATATAAAGTGCCATCATATCAACTCAGTATATCCTAAGTTGAGATGATGTCATCGTAGCCAACTTTCTAGGCATTTGAAATAAATACATATTACAATAATATTATTAAAAAAGGAAAATATTTCACTAGATTCCAAAAAATTCCGAATTATTTATAAAATAATAAATTTTAAGCAGTTAAAACATCAAATACATTGCCCGATATTGAAAGTACAACACAAAGGAGGAGCGCTAGAAAATTATGCAAATTTTAGGATAGACGCATCTTAGAGAGTTACACAAATGATGTGAAATATGCAACTCTCTAGTTCGCATAGGAAAAGATACGATATGAAGAACCTGCACAGTGGGCAACATTTACACCAACATTGTTGCTTGGAAAATAATCATTAAAAGCTAGTTCTTGTCGCAAAGATCGCTTGAAATTGCGGAGAATGCCAGGGCATTGTAAATGGAGTCAGTTCCAGCAGACAGACGAGTTTACGAAAGGGATGGTAATTGCACTGAGAAGAACAGGTTGGTTAATATGGCAAATTGCAGCTGGCAGACACCTAGACGCTTACAATGCATTGTCTGTGGCACAGATGGTTGGAACAAGGAATTGTGGATCGTTTGTGGCGTGATGGTGCAGCTTAAGTAACTTCCACCCGACTCCAGATCGACGAGTCCCATGGGTAGTGAAGGCAGCCCTGAAGAGCAAGTCTATCCATATTCTGCAGTTTGTGCAAGACACCTTGTTTGTTCCCATATCGAGCAGAGACATTTGTTGTCTATTGGTTACCAGTGGTAGGTGCTCATGGTGCCCTTTAAGAGGATTGTTAATAGCCCCAAAGCATAGACGCCAACGTCTGAAATGTAGCCGGATTAAAGCAATGTGGATGAAGAATTGGAACAAGATCATCTTCTCAGATGAGTCACGCTTCAGTGAGGGTGACCGCCTACGAATGTGGTATCGACTTAGAGACAGATCCAATCCTTTCGCAATTGCGGAACGCAACATCATGCTTAAATGCAACATCAGGGCTTGCGGCACCATTGCGTACGATATTAGATCATGTCTAGTTAATATCCATGGCACTGTGACAGCCTAACGCTACATGGATGATGTGCTGCGTCCGGTGATACTCCTCTATCTACAGGGAATGCCTTGGGCCGTTTATCAGCATGATCACGCCCGACAGCACATTGCTCCCATCAGCCAACATGCCTTTCAAGGTGTACAGCAGATTCTCTGCCCACCATGATCACTAGATCTCTTAACAATTGAACAGGTTTGGGATATGATTAGATGCCACTTGCAGAGTTTGCCACTGCCTCCTTGCAAATTATTGACATTGGATGGGGAGCCATTCCTCAGGACACCATTTGTACTCTCATTGAAACGATACCATATTTCTGCGAGTATCGGTGTCCAAGGTAGTCCTACAAACTGTTGACACGACCTTGTTCTCGCTGTGTATTATGCATATCATTTTTAAATACAGATCACTTATTGTTCGTAGCTGTCTTTCTCTATTGACCAAGTCTCGTCACTTTCTGCAACTCCTTGGTGTTGCAATCTTTGGCAGATATGTCCCATAATTCAAATTTTCAACTATATCAATATTTAGTGTTATAATTCTAAGATTTCAGAATCCTACCTAAAATATAGAAGAACCTGTCACTTTATATACAAATGAGAAAACTAGATTGACATTAAAAAATAAATTTTCAGCTATTTGTATAACATTGCTAATGTAACTGACATTTTAAATTAAAAATTAAAATCTCTTCTAACTACACTATTTATTAGCATACACAGTTTGTACCATAAATCAAGAAATTAAAACGAAGAGTCTACAGAATAAACTTTCTTACAATGCAACGTAATTTTTACATAAAAAGAACACTTTTTTTAGATTAAGATTATTCTGCATTAGAATTATAAAGAAAGATGAGAACTATGAAAAGATATGGAATAAAGCCCTTGTATTCATT
The DNA here is from genome assembly GCA_037975125.1 of Latrodectus hesperus. NCBI lineage: Eukaryota > Metazoa > Arthropoda > Arachnida > Araneae > Theridiidae > Latrodectus > Latrodectus hesperus. The sequence goes on along the minus strand of JAJQOW010002022.1, from coordinate 20,229 downwards.
TTTACTCCTTTGTATGGTAACTCACTTTACTCCGAAAATGTTTTTTTCGCAGATTTCTAATTTTGAATGGCCCATTAGTATATATATATATATATATATATATATATATATATATATATATATATATATATATATATATATATATATATATATATATAATTTTTATTCAAAGATATGTTTTTAAGATTATGATTTCGTTAAAGGAAGAAAATTTCTTAGTTCTCAGAAAGAACTTTCGCGACTCTTGACACTAGTACGTTTTATGTTTCTCAAATTGATCCCCTCATTGTAAAACCAAAAAATATATTTGATTTATGCACTCATGACCAAAACTGAAATGAATATAAATTTGAAAACATGACTGTTTCTTAGGATCAAAGATACTATGTGATGATATAAGACAATATCAAAGACAATACATATACAGTAGTATGAGGAAGCTAGCAGAAATAAACAGTAGGCAAAGAAATGACTTAGCAACAAGATAATACGCTTAAAAGTGGAAAGGTAGGACTGTTTTTTCAAAAGATATTCTGATATGTCAGTAAGTTGACATTTATAAGGATGCAACCACGTAAATTTATGCAGGCTTATCCGAACTGAACAATACTAATCTATCTGCATGAGTGGTTTTTTTTAAAAAAACCTTAAGCTGAGACTAATTATTTAAAATATTTGAAGAAGTTAGATGAATATGTAAAAAATTAGCATCTGATTGACCCTCTGTTTAATTTGCAAAAATATTTTATAAGATTATTGCAGATGCATTGTTTTCTGGAGGAAATGATTACCATTGCTGTAACTATAATTTGCTATAGTAAAAATTAGAATCTAAATAATCTGCTATATATCCTGTGTGTTCATACAAATTTTAATACTCTAAATACTCCATCGATGAGATGATTGTGATTGTGATTCTTTTTAAAAAACTTTCTCATATCTAATATTATAAATTAAATTAAAAGCTATGATGTATACAAGTGACCCGTCTTAATTAACCACCGAAACTCTCTAAGTTTTTATCAGAGGGCTGATGGAAATCATTGGGATGTGCCATCTGTACTTTTTATCAGACCATTGCTATTTACAGTTTACCGTGAAAAAGCAGAGGAAATATAATGTTCGGAGTATAAAATCGTGCAATATCTATGGATCAACTGTATATAAATGAAGTATTTCTAGTTTCTTAAAGCCATGTTCCTTAAAGTTCTTGCACATTGTTCCCGTTTCATAACTCATGAGATGCGAATGAAAAATTTATGAAGAGGAAACAAAGCGGGAAATATATTGAAAATATTTCATGCATCTTGTAGATTTTGGTTGCTAATGTTAATTGAAACATATCAAAATATTTTATTTAATATTCTCGTTATTTCATTAATCAATAGCAAGCAAAATAATCGCAATATATTAACTTACAACAGTTTCGCTTTTTAATTAGTATTTTGTATAGCAATGACACTGAATTCATTTTTTTCAGATGTCGTTATAATTTTAATTAGTTTCCAGCAATCTTAATTACTAAAGAACAGGTCAAGAAAATTATTTTTGATTTCTGAAAGCCCACCAGATTATGTTTTCTAGCCACCAACCATTGAACTATTCAAATTTTGTTTTTAGGAAACATATCACTTTAATTTCATTTGATACTTTTAATTATTTCACACACAATCTAATTATTAATTACTCTAATTAAATCTAATCGGTTACGCTCAGTTTTTTCTGTTTGTACAATAAACATTTTCCTAATAAAACTGAGCCTACACTTCTTTGAACTAATAAAATCATTCTTTATATTTAAGCATCAATCACATGTTTATTTTGCAATAAAATTTAGTGTGAAAATGATATGGAAGAGAATCTGCTTTTCCAGTCAGAAGAATTGATTTAATACAGTATTATTGTAATATTTCATAGAAAAAAAAAACATTTCAGTATTGATATTACTGGAAGGTTTCACTTCTAAGATGCATGAATTTTCTTATCCATCGAGTTATTACTAATATAAAAAGTGTTTACTTTTTATGAATTCAATTTTTTGTAACAAAAGTACTTGTGTAAGCAGTTTTATAAAAATAAGTTAAAAAATTTTCGGACTTTATTTAAAATCTATCTAATGTTAAATTCCATTACATTGCTATGAATTTATAAAACTTACTTTTATAAATTCATAAATTTTTATTATTAAAGTTGCAAACACAGGTAAACAAAAAACTATTCACGTGCAAAATCAAATTTGATTAAATATGAATTATGAATAAAATATTTTTTAGATACATTCTCTTGATTTTATCATACTACACTATAAACTCACCATGCAGCTCTAATGTATACAAATACGTGATATGCATCTAGATATATTATTTTCCTTGAAGCCTTACATATTTTGAATTACAAATGGAAATTAAAATCAATTTCTTCAATGTGGTAATTTAGTGGATTAGACCCATTATAATCCTGATTTGAATCATGGAAAATCAATTTTTAAATTTGCAGGTGTTTCATTTATATCGATATTTGCTAAATGTGAGTTAAAAATGATTTTAAAATTAATTTTTGGATTTCTCCTAGACAGTAAATAATATTCAAAATTTCAGCAATAATTTGAATAAATATATAAATCACGCTAATGATTGTTGCATATTTAATATTTTATTTGTTTGTGTATACAAAGATATAAAAAGTCTAATAATTTGAATTTCAAATATTTAGTTTAAAGTTATAAATAAACAATAATTAATTTCTTAAACCCTATGCCAGTTATTAAATTTGCATTTTCTGCATATATGTGCTACAAAATATTAAACTCTCTTGATAAATAATTAAATAGATTCCCAAATTTTTTAGATTTTTTAGAATTGAGACATATACATGTGTGTATCTAATTCTTCTAGAAGTTAAATGCATCTGATAAACCACTAAATCAACAAGCAATATTTGCACTGGAAGAATTTAATAAATATCATTAAATATAGAAATTAAATTTACAAAAAATTTATAGATTATTAATCTATATATAAAATCAATGCCGTTTGTGTTAAACTGATTTATCAGAAAAACATAAAATCTTAAAAGTCTTAATTTTACAAAACATTACTTCTATATTTTTAATTACTTCTGATTAACAAAATCTTTTAAAAGAAAAACTCTGATTATTATTCTCAATTATTTTAGTTTGAAATATATTTTCCAGTTCAGAAGTAAAACTAGCATTAATACAATAAATTATACTTTTAAAATTAAAATTATGTCATAATATGTAAGTTATATTAGATAATTTATGTCATACTATATATAAATATTATTTCATATTATCTGATTTGAAATCTTAACTTTTTATTCGGCAGTTTTTAAAAATATTTTTATTACATGAAAATACACAAAATGTGATTTTTAGAAATTTCTCTATAATATCCACTTAATCCAAAAAGTACATACTAAATATTAATTTCAATATATTATTCGTTTCAAGTTTACAAAATACAAGACTATTATAAACATTGAAAATATTATTTACTAAGTATTGTATATAATTCGTAGAAAATACTTTCCTTTAAAATGTATTCATAATTTTTGCATCATAATGTACCTCAATATACTTCAGAGGATTTACAGCAAGTATTTTGAGAAGGAGTTAATTTAAATACTTGGCAAAAGTTATTCAAGTCACATTTTCCAGAATATTTGAGTGAATACAGAATTCTGAAGAACTTTATAAAACGTACTTTTGTTTTATGTTTTAGTTAATATAATAGTTAAGATAAAACAAGTTATAGTACCTGTTAATAATAATATTTTAGTGTAGAAAATGTTTTTCAGTTTCTCATGAGATTAAGATAATTGAGTATCTTGCTTAAACCGTTATAGGATAAACTAATGATTTACGTTCCTAAATTATAAACAAAATATTGTAATTATTTAACAATCTACTTCTTGTAAACTTCCCTGAGAACTGAATTTCAGACATACATAACACTTATAATGTACAGGAATAAAATTATATAGTACATTTGTTTATTCGATTTTGATAATTACTTAAAATCGTTATATTTAAATATTTATTTTAACATTATTATTAAAAAATTATTGTTAAAATTATAAAAAAGTATTATTTTAATATTATTATTTAAAAAAATTAAATATTATTATTAAACGTTTTATTTACATCGTTATGCTTAAAATAGTATTCGATGTTAAGTATTACTTAACATCGAATAAACAAATATGCAATATAATTTTATTCAAATAGATTATTAGTGTTATGCACGTATAAAGTACTACTTTAGAATTTAATTATAATATTCGTATACTATAAAATGTAAAATAATATTTAATTATAACATTTTCTACATTTTATGTTAAATAAGGAATTACAAATAAATGTAAGTAGTGACTGATTTATAATCGTACGTAAATAAGTTTTTGCATGGAGGATTTACATTTTCGCCAAAATATAATGAATCTCCAAAATTATTCTTCAAAATTATTTCTGAGAGTCTCATTTAAGAAAAAAAACAAAGTTATGTTAAAAATGAGACGTGTAGTATATTTAAACTGTTGTTTCACTTACAGTCAATTATTTCATTTTCACGTTTTGTACTTTTACCCTGGAACAGAGCATAAAAACGCAGAGAATTGTCTCATGTATGTTTAATTTGAAAAATAGTTTCAAAGAACATAGAGAAGTTTTTGAAGATTTTAATATCCTATGTTAAAATTTAATATCCTATAGCAAGATAAAAAATAGGCAGTTTTTGCACTTATTGGAATTGTTTCCTAAAGTTAAAAACTAAACTATTTGAAGAGGATTTACAATAATACAAAAAGTAAAAGATATTCCAAATATGTATGTATATATGTAATTATATGGATGATTAAATTTTTATATTATATAAAAGAAGCTTATTTTATTTCCTTTTTCGAAGCTTTACTTATCCATATATTTATTCATGAAACAAAAATTAAATATAAATATCACACAGTAACCTTCAAATTTGGTTATTTAGAGTCCTAATACATTCTGATATCATTATTGAGAACATTGCTTTTTTTAAAAAAAATCCTGCGTATAAATATTTAAAAACATTTTATTTATAAAAGATTGAAAAAACTTTTGGTTCAATGGAATTTTTTGAAGCCGTTATTTTTAATATACATTTTGTTGTAGTGAGTTACTATATTTAATTACAAATTATATGAAAAATATGGAACATCGAATGTAGGTTTGGATCAAAATGTTGATTTGAGCACGTGACTAAAGAAACAAAATAAGTAATGCTTGTGAATGAATGCCAATGCTACATAAGTGTGACGTAGGTGGAAGTAAAAAAATATTGACTCATACAATAATGAGCACTTGATAAAAATAGTGACTCAGAAATAACACAGTTGACGTAGCAAAGATTCTAGAATCTTAATTCCATAAACTGAAATGGAATATTAAGATAATATCATGCAACTCTCAAGTTAATTTATACATTAAAGCTTGAATTTCACCATTTATTTCTCAAAAGTCCTGATTAGTATTGGCTAAATTAATTCCGAGACCCATTATTACAAAGAAGAAAAGGCTTATAGTTTGTGTCTGAAAAAATCAGGGATATAATTAAGCATGTTTCCAAGCCCTTGTCTCTTCTGACAGATAAATATAGTTTACTACTAATGAAATTTTACTAATTACTGTGAGAAGGTAAAAGGGCAGACGAGATGCTTGAGAGCTTTACTGTAGCAATAACGGATTTCATATTCTTTTAGACTGTGAAACCATACATTTGAAAATGGAATGATTTGGATTGAATCCAAGCTTTTGTTTGATCAAGAAAAATAAAGTTTTCACTTCTACACTTTGCATGTATGTTTGCTTGGGATTTCTTTGTTTTCCCACCACTGCACCAAATTACCGCAGAATTGTACTTATTAAAAGTTCACCCAAATATAATATTGAAATGCTTTACCACAGCTTTTTAATGTTAGGACACCTTATTTGCATAGCCCAGTTACATACAATGGCCACTATGGTGTCAAATCAAATTTCAACAATATATATATATATAATAAGCAGCCACATAGATCGATCTTACACTCAATACAGTGTTCAACAACTGGATTTTTACCTTGCTAGCTGTTACATTATTTCGAATATTTGAAGAAGAATGCTGTATTTTGATAAACACCCATTTAGATAAGTTACCACAAAATGTTTGCAGTAATTGTTAGAAAATTGTCGCCTCTTTTTGTTCATGATATAACAACTGTCATATTAACAAACAATGTTTCATAGCTGTTTATGTTTTCATAGGTGTTTGGATATCTATGGAAAATATTTTCTTTTTTTTTCTCTGTTTGGGTATCACTGAACCTATTTATTTAACTTAAATGAATCAACATTTAATTATTCCTAATTCTTAGAGTATTTTATTTGTCACGTAAGTCATCCATAATTAACATCTCTTTTTTATGCATAGTAAATTTAACAAGTAACGACATAGGCAAGTGTTGAAAAAGGCTTTAATTTACATACAGTGAAAAAATAATACATACAACAACGTTTCTTTTGTTGGTACTATTTTGTAAGAATAAATTCACATAGATTATTTAAGATACACGATATCTCTTGCATCAGCAAAAATATTACTGAAAATATTTCATTATTTTTGCATTGAATTAATGATATTTATATGATGTTCGATTAATTTTTGTATTATAAAGAGTACATAATCAAGTTTTTTTTAAAAAAAGTTAGTCATACATAAGTTAACATTTTTGATAAATTTGATTCTTAAATGATTTGATAAAAAAATGGATTTGAAGTTGCATGTTATATTTTTAAACAGTTCAGTTTAATGACCCTTTATCTTTAAGAGTAAATTGTATTTCATCTAAGGTAATCAATCCAAAAATGCTGATGAGTAGAAAAGTTTTCAGTAATTTTTGTACAATATAAGAATTTATTTCTTTGTCAAATTTGAGATATTCAGCCATCTTAAAAATGTGCACAAATACGTTGCTTCAGAAATAATTTATCTGCCAACGTTAGTTTATGATTCAATAAAAACGATTGCTTCCTAGAATATTTTTTGAAATATGGGAAAAATATTTCAATTCTGTATACTTCAGCATTTTTTTTCACCTCTCATTTCAGTACACATAATTCCCTCAAATTTTCAAAGTACGAAAATTGAATTTTTTGTTTTCATTAGTTTTTTTTAGCTATTGATGGTAAAACGTAAAAAAATATTTAAAAAAAGAAGATTTTTTCAGAAAGAAGAGGTATGAAGTGTTTCTCTACGATAGCAAATATTATGGGTTCCTGACAGGAAGCCAGGTGCTCGTGGTGGTCTCAGAGACGTTAGGCAAACACAGAAGTCCCACGAGGCCAAAGACAACATTCCGGAGGCCAGAGATCTCAAACACAAAAAATTCTATAAATAAAATAAAAAAATTACGTTCATTGAAATCGAATGTGTAGGAGAATGAGAGAAAAAAAAAGAGTGTTCACACACAACCCCATGAGTAGGAGGGCATTTGGAAGTTCTTGAGACTCTTTTCTGGTGTTGACTTTACTTCGGGCGGCATTTTTTCTTCCGTTTTTTTCGTAATGTTTCCTCGCGTCGTTAAAAAGATTCTCCTTACTGAGCTTCTTCTTCTTTTAATTCTCTGAATGAGTATAACGACTGAAATGAGTTAAGAAGAAAGAAGTTTTTCCATTTCCCAACATACTATAAATATAATTGTTTTAAAACAGTAATTTATAACATAAAAAAGAAGAAATCTGTGGCTCAATTGTAAAGAAACTGATACTAGCTAAAAACATTTTATTTAAAGTATACTCGAAATTGTCCATCGTTAGCATAGATGGAATCTTCATCGTAGTCAGCAGTTTTATTAGGATAGCATTCGATAATACTTGAGATTTTAGTCTAGCAATTGACTTCAATGCGTTGCTAAAATAAGGGAATATTTATTCAGTTTTGTATAAAATAAGTTTTATGTTTAACAAATAGCTTATTCTGTTACTTTAACTTACGCCGACCAACTTTTCTAGTGGTCAGCTTGCCTGCCTGCGGATAAGAAGGCCATGGGTTCGAATCCCGGTTCGGGCATGGAAGCTTCTTTCCTTCTCTGTGTTTCTCTGACCTTTCTTCTGTGATGATGTATGAATGTGACCCACCCTATAACCGGGCTTGTGGTGGTATGTCGCGGTCAACGCTACTCGCCTCCATGATTTGGTTCACAGGTGCCCGCTGGGTAACGACAAATGAGTAGCAGTTTCTGGCCTTGTTGTGGCATAGGGTTCGTCACCCAAGTGTGCCCGCTGTTGGAAAAAATTACTTTAACTTAATTCACATTAAATATTATATATCCTCCTCCAAAAAATAGTTATAAAATACCAAGTTTGGCGGGGATGGAAGCGAATCATACATATTTTGACAATATTTCATATTCATTTGACACATTTCACTATTTTTACAAAAATTTGTATATTCAATATTACTGGATTGGTATTGTTAATAATAACTTATGAGTAGGGGAGGGCATAATAATTCAATGATAATAACTCAATAGAATAATATTTCAATTAATAATAATTCAATAAAATTGAAGAAAAAGGAAATTTAACATTGATAATATACCAATATGAACAGTTTTTTTGTGTTTTCTTTATTAAATTTTTTCTTCATAAATTTTAGTCAAATGCTTCATTTTTTTACAACCAAAACATCATTTCTTTTATTGAAACATTTATCACAAGCACCATTTATTTCTTTTAAATCAAAAGACTCTTAATTATAAAAACAAGAAATAGGATTTTTTGATAACATATTTGCTTCAAAATGAATGAATTTTTTTCTTTTTTACATTTAGTCTCAAAATCTTACATTTAGTGCTGAAGTGACCACTTGAATAATCTTCTCGTGGGTTATTTAATTCATTTTAATCAAACTATACATCAGCATGATCAGAATGAATTTCAAATTTAATCTCATAAATATAGTACAGAAATTTATCTACAGCATCTATTATAGCTAAACTTCATGTCTTAGAAGAATTTTTTTCTTAATCATTAAGCTTACGAAAATGATAATATGTTAGAAGAAATTTTCCATCCGGTTGCTGTCATTTAAAAACAACTTTCGATGCACCATAAAAATATGACATGGAAAGTTTTGATTATCCGAGGTCAAAATACATTTTGAAATTAAAATATCTTTATATTTGAAAAGAGTTTTGAACTCCATCCTACTAAGAAAATAGAACATTTTTAAGTAGTTTGTTAAGTGGATTTCTGATCTCTGTGCATAAATTTTGGAATAATTTTACAATAAAAATGAACGAAATCAAGTAATCTTTGCAATTTTTAACTAATCTATCCGTTTAATTTCTTGATAACTTCAATATTGTTATTATTATTATTCAAAGAACATTTATCTGAATCCATTTTATAACCTAAGAAATGTATTTTATTTTAGACAAATTAACATATAAATTAATTTAATATTAGAAGAAACTATTTTTGATCCCGCGATACAAAATTCAAGTTAATGAATATGAAAATATGTTATTGTGTTGTCTGATATGCACATTTGTACGAAAATCCTTAAATTTGTAACCCAATTAAATAGAGAACTAAATTTAAATTGAATTATGGTGACCAGTTGCCTATATGAATATATTTATTTCATTTATAAGCAATCACGATTTTTAATGTGATTCAGTAAGTAGATTCTTGATGAAGGTAGATCAGCGCCCTTATTATAAACTTCCAAAAATTATAAATATGTAAAACAATATGTGAATGAATATAAAAAAAAAAATTCCCCATAACTTAGAATTCTTTCGTTTCTTTAATTTGAATTTTAACTTCTAAATGAATAATGTAATATTGTGTAAATCATAGGTAACAGTCCTGGTTCCTTACCATCTGGAATTAAATTTTACACTTTTGTTTAATCCCAATAAAAATTGATTTTGAAGTATGGAATAGTCTGCTTGGATCTCTATTTCTTCCAACAATCTACATGAATTTGGAACAAATATGGTACACACGTGAAATATTGTTCATTTACATTACTTTCACATCATTTATAATTAAATAAAATATTCAGTTTTCCATGGTATTAAAAACGTTTGAAATAGATAATATAAAATGTTTAACATCGTATTGCAGAGTGGTTAATAAACGGGCTTTAATAAAGTATTTGATTGCTGCACTATAAAGGACATAAATGGTGGAACATATTTTGTTTGTGTTGTTGTTGTTACTTATGACACTTAAGCATTTGAAATAAATACATATTACAATAATATTAACAAAAAATGAAAATATTTCATCATATTCAAAAAATTTCCGAATTATTTATAAGCTAATAAAATTTAAGAGGTCAAAACATCAAATACATTGCCCGATATTGAAACTACAAAACAAAGAAGGAGTGCTAGAAAATTATGCAAATTTTAGGATAGACGCACCTTAGAGAATTATGCAAATGATGTGAAATACGCAGCTTTCTAGTTCACGTAGGAAAAGATATGATATGAAGAACCTTCAGAGTGGGCAACATTCACACCAACATTTTTGCTTGGAAAATAATCATTAAAAGCTAGTTCTTGTCGCAAAGAATGCCTGAAATTGCGGAGAATGCCAGGCCATCGTATATGGAGTCAGTTCCAGCAGACAGACGAGTTTACGAAAGGAATGGTAATCGCACTGAAAAGGACAGGTTGGTCCATATGGCAAATCGCAGCTGGCAGACACCTAGACACTTACAATGCATTGTCTGTGGCATAGATGGTTGGAACAAATAATTGTGGATCGTTTGTTGCGTGCTGGTGCAGTCTAAGTAACTTCCGCCCGACTCCAGATCGAAGAGTCCCATGGGTAGTAGTGGCAGCCCTGAAGAGCAAGTTTATCCATATTCTGCAGTTTGCGCAAGACACCTTGTTTGTTCCCATATCGAGCAGACACAAGTGCTCATTGCGCCCTTTAAGAGGATTGTTAATAGCCCCATAGCATAGACGCCAATATCTGAAATGTTGCCGGATTTAAGCGATGTGGATGACAAATTGGAACAGGATCGTCTTCTCAGATGAGTCACGTTTCAGTGATGGTGACCGCCTACGAATGTGGTATCGACTTAGAGACGGATCCAATCCTTTTGCAATTGCGGAACACAACATTATGCTTAAATGCGACATCAGGGCTTACGGCACCATTGCGTACGACATTAGATCATCTCTAGTTAATATTCATGGCACTATGACAGGCCAACGCTACATGGATGATGTGCTGCGTCCGGTGATACTCCTCTACCTACAGGGAATGCCTAGTGCCATTTATCAGCATGATCACGCCCGACCGCACATTGCTCCCATCAGCCAACATGCCTTTCAAGGTGTACAGCAGCTCCTCTACCCACCATGGTCACTAGATCTCTTAACAATCGAGCAGGTTTGGGATATGATTGGATGCCACTTGCAGAGTTTGCCACTGCCTCCTTGCAAATTATTGACATTGAATGGGGAGCCATTCCTCAGGAAACCTTTTGTACTCTCATTGAAACGATGCCATATTTCTGAGAGTATGGGTGTCCACCGTGGTCCTACATACTGTTGACACGACCTTGTTCTCGCTATGTATTATGCATATCATTTCGAAATACAGATCACTTATTGTTCGTTGCTGTCTTTCTCTATTGACCAAGTATCGTCACTTTCTGCAACTCCTTGGTGTTGCATTTTCAATGTCGGGCAGTGTATGTCCCATATCTCAAATTTTTAAATAAATCAATATTTAGAGTTATAATTCTAAGATTTCAGAATCCTACCTAAAATATTGAAAAAACTGTCACTATAAATACAAATGAGAAAACTAGACTGAAATTAAAAAATAAATTTTCAGCTATTTGTATAACATTGCTAATATAACAGACATTTTAAATTAAAAATAAAAATCTCTTCTAACTACATTATTTATTAGCATACACAGTTTGTACCATAAATCAAGAAGTTAAAACGAAGAGTCTACAGAATAAACTTTCTTACAATGCAACGTAATTTTTACATAAAAAGAACACTTTTTTTAAATTAAGACTTTTATTCTGCATTAGAATTATAAAGAAAGATGAGAACTATGAAAAGATATGGAATAAAGCCCTTGTATTCATTTTTACTCCTTTGTATGGTAACTCACTTTACTCCGAAAATGTTTTTTTTTCGCAGATTTCTAATTTTGAATGGCCCATTAGTATATATATATATATATATATATATATATATATATATATATATATATATATATATATATATATATATATATATATATATATATATATATATATATATATATATAATTTTTATTCAAAGATATGTTTTTAAGATTATGATTTTGTTAAAGGAAGAAAATTTCATAGTTCTCAGAAAGAACTTTCGCGACTCTTGACATCTTGACACTAGTACGTTTTATGTTTCTCAAATTGATCCCCTCATTGTAAAACCAAAAAATATATTTGATTTATGCACTCATGACTAAAACTGAAATGAATATAAATTTGAAAACATGACAGTTTTGTTGGATCAAAGATACTATGTGATGATATATGACAATATCAAAGACAATACATATACAGTTGCATGAGGAAGCTAGCAGAAATAAACAGTAGGCAAAGAAATGACTTAGCAACAAGATAATACGCTTAAAAGTGATATAGTAGGACTGTTTTTTCAAAAAGATCTTCTAAAATGTCAGTAAGTTGACATTTATAAGGATGCAACCACGTGAATTTATGCAGGCTTATCCGAAGTGAACAATACTAATCTATCTGCATGAGTGGTTTTTTTTAAAAAACTTAAACTTAGACTAACTATTTAAAATATTTGAAGAAGTTAGGTGAATATGTAAAAAATTAGCATCTGATTGACCCTCTGTTTAATTTGCAAAAATATTTTATAAGATTATTGCAGATGCATTATTTTCTGGAGGAAATGATTACCATTGCTGTAACTATAATTGCTATAGTAAAAATTAGAATCTAAATAATCTGCTATATCTCCTGTGTGTTCATCCAAATTTTAATATTCTAAATACTCCATCGATGAGTTGTAGATTGTGATTGTGATTTTTTTAAAAAACTTTCTCATATCTAATATTATAAATTAAATTAAAAGCTATGATATATACAAGTGACGCGTCTTAATTAACCCCAGAAACTGTCAAAGTTTTCCTCAGGGGGCTGATGTAAATCATTGGGATGTGCCATCTGTGCTTTTTATCAGACCATTGCTATTTACAGTTTACCGTGAAAAAGCAGAGAAAATATAATGTTCGGAGTATAAAATCGTGCAATATCTGTGGATCAACTGTATATAAATGAAGTATTTCTAGTTTCTAAGGATCCATGTTCCTTAGAGTTCTTGCATATTGTTCCCGTTTCATAACTCATGAGATGCGAATGAAAAATTTATGAAGAGGAAACAAAGCGGGAAATATATTGAAAATATTTTATGCATCTTGTAGATTTTATTTGCTAATGTTAATTGAAACATATCAAAATATTTTATTTAATATTCTCGTTATTTCATTAATCAATAGCAAGCAAAAGAATCACAATATATTAACTTACAACAGTTTCGCTTTTTAATTAGTATTTTGTATAGCAATGACACTGAATTCATTTTTTTCCAGATGTTATAATTTTAATTAGTTTCCAGCCATGTTAATTTCTAAAGAACAGGTCAAGAAAAATATTTTTGATTTCTGAAAGCCCACCAGATTATGTTTTCTAGCCACCAAACATTGAACTATTCAAACTTTGTTTTTAGGAAACATATCATTTTAATTTCATTCGATACTTTTAATTTCACACACACACAATCTAATTATTCACACAATTTCACACACAATCTAATTATTAATTACTCTAATTAAATCTAATCGCTTACGCTCAGTTTTTTCTGTTTCTACAATAAACATTTTCCTAATAAAACTGAGGATACACTTCTTTTAATTAATAAAATCATTCTCTATATTTAAGCATCAATCACATGTTTATTTTGCAATAAAATTTAGTGTGAAAATGATATGGAAGAGAATCTGCTTTTCCCTTCAAGGTCAGAAGAATTGATTTAATACAGTATTATTGTAATATTTCATAGAAAAAAAACCTTTCAGTGTTGATATTACTGGAAAGTTTTACTTCTTAGATTCATGAATTTTCTTATCCATCGAGTTGTTATTAATATAAAAAGTGTTTACTTTTTATGAATTCAATTTTTTGTAACAAAAGTACTTGTGTAAGCAGTTTTATAAAAATAAATTAAAAAATTTTGGGACTTTATTTAAAATCTCTCTAATGTTAAATTCCATTACATTGCTATGAATTTATAAACTTTACTTTTATAAATTTATAAATTTTTATTTTTAAAGTTGCAAACACAGGTAAACAAAATTATCTAATTTAAATGAATTTTTCACCGTTGGTTTTTTCTACTTTCACGGAATATTACTGAATTAAATCCCATTATAAGCCATACTAAATTTGCAAATGCTCGCGCGATTTTACGAATTCATAAGGAATAGTAAAATAATTCTTAAAATAGAACTTTCTGAAATAGAAAAAAATATAATTGTAAGATGTTAAAATTAGTTTTTGAGTTAAATCCTGTGCTTACCTTTTATAGAAATGTTAATTTCTTATTTATTGTTTCGGAGTAAATACAGATTTTTTTCAATTATTTTCTGAGCAGGAAAGCATTTTACTGTTCTTTTCGTAAAAATGCTTCACTTATCAGCTATGAGACCACTTATTTTGTTGACGATCACTACACAACCTCATATTCTTTTTATTCAGTGTCTGGAAGCCATTTCCATTCTCAATTATTACTTTGTCAATAATTTCATTCGTATACTTAGACATGACACTTGAATCTACATTCAAAAGTTCGAATAAAAATTTTTGTATCCTTATTATAAAAGAGTTTTCTTTGTTATATTTTATGTACCTATTAATATTTTTTAGTTGTTGTTATTGTCTTGTGCCAGTCAGGCTGGCAATATGGGGTGCGCTGCTTCACTTTTTCAACTGAACCTTATTTTGGTGTGGAATCCGAGTTCCTCAGTACACACATGCTACAGATACCCGTTTAGAGATTAGGCAACCGTTCACTCCACATTCATACAAGGAAAGGGCAAAGGCAGGATAGATAGAGAAAGTACATCCATGTCCGAACCGGGATTCGAACCCAGGACCTCCCTAACCGCAGTCAGACACGCTGACCACTAGACAAGTTGGACGGCATTATTTTTTAATAATTAGTTATTAATAAGACATAATCATAAGTACTGTCATAAGTATTCGTTGTTTTCTTCAGTGACAATAGTATTTTTAAGTAAGCTACCATGCCTAAAAGTTAGCTACTATGCTTTACATATCATCTTAGCAATATATGGGCGGCTTTTCATTAAAATCATTGAAAACATGAATTGACAACTGCAATCTGATTTTCAACTTATTAAGTTTACTTCGACTCTATGTCCTCGAACACTCCCTGAAAAAGAATTCATGATATTTGCTTCAAAAACTCTTGATTATACCCTGATCTGGGGATTTTGAAATTGAAGTTAGATATTACAGAATAATTTGCACATAAATAAGTTTAAGGAAAGTAAGACGTTGTCGACGTCGAGAAATTTTTGGACATTTTGTACCTGACGGAAGAGTGTATTAAGGCTAGTGCTAATTATAAGCTTTCTAGAAAATCAAATTTCAATAGAAACATGCATAAATTTAATTTTTATGAATTTTTGAAAATATTGCAGTCATTACAGTGTTTTTAAAAGTAAATTACCTTTACGTACGCTTAAATTTTTTATTCAAATTTCACACAAAATTTGCATAGATTTATTAAAAATGCTTAAAGAAATTTATTTTGCAATATATGCACAATAATTTATACAGGAGCGAAATATGTTAAGCTCTTCGAAAATTTTTCAAAAATGCGAAAATTTATCACACAAACTTTTTCCATAAAAATTATTTTTTGGTAAAAACTAAATTTTAGACACTTCATTACATGCACATAAGGTTCACACAGAAGCACAAAAAATTTCAGAAGATTTGATCCATTAGTTTTTTGTAAGAGCGTACCTATGTACAAAAAATATGCAATTTGAGAAAACCGCAAAAAACAAAACTGCTTAGAATTTTAACACTAATAATAATATTTACATCTTGAGTTTAATTATGAGGTTATGCAAATAATCATTTAATCAATACTTTTCTGTTGAATTGGTACTGCAATGGGTATATTTGAAACCGAAACTTTTCTGCAAGAGGGCGTGGCACTGTTTGTGTACATTTTATTTTCAATTATTTAAACCATTAAAAAACGTCAAAAATATAAGTGATATACATTTTTGGATTCAGAAAAGTATGCTTTATTTAAAATAACTAAAATTCAAAAATCGATTTTTTGAAGGTAATTCAGTTTTTTTTTTTTTTTTTTTTTACTTTCCTTAAAATAGAAAGTCTTAACATGAATCGTTAACTTATTTAAAGAGAAAAGAAATTAGGGATTTTCAGTTAATAAACGTCAAAATAAAAACCTCACCCATAAAGAAAAAATTTAATAAATCAGGAAATAAAAAAAAATCGAAAACAATTGATGCATAAAAATGAGCTCTTGAGAGAGAGATTTTTTCAAAATTTTGGGCTGGTAACTGGGGAGTAAAATTATCAGCTCCATGAGACAATATTGAAGACCATCCACCAATCCGTAAAACGGTAACTGTTAATAAATTAGAAGTTCCTATAAAAACGAGCACCAATTTAAGTAATGCAATATTATCTTCGTTACTAACGTATTATCTCGTCAACATTTCTAGCATAAAAATATGTCGTTGACTTTTGCAAATTTTTAATATTTTTTTTCCAAAATGTGAAGGAAAAGTAGAACAATTTACTTACATCTTTATAATAAGAAATAGATAATAAAAAGATAAAACTATCCTTGCTGATTTAAGCTACCCATAAAATGCATGTTATATCTTGTCTTTTTCATTTTGCTTTTTTTCTGTTCTATTTTCGATATATTAACGGCTTGTATCAATACAAAAAGACTTCTCAAACCAATTCTTTGGTCTTTATAAAAGATAACGTTTTATTAATAAAATAAACTTTGACAATATTTTTAATTTTAATTCCAACGTGTTGAAGCCATTATGTTGTTACTCTATATGAGTGCTATGACCAAATCAATTCGTCTGCTCTTTTGGACATTTGGCTCAAAGTGATTCGAAATGACATCTGGAATCTTAGATCCCAATACTCATAACAATCAATGTTTTATGCATGAAATGTTCTTCAAAATCTTGAATTCAAATGGAACGAGTGATCAGGCAAAATAAGTGCGATTTATTGAAAATTGTACAGACTTGTGTCAACACGTGCATGCCTGAAATCCATTAAAAATCACTTGGAGTCAGGGTTATCGCTAACACATACGTAACAAGTTATACTTTACAACAAAACTCATTATAGACTTTTGAATCGAGGAAGCCAAATTCTCAGATTTATCACTCAAATTGAAAAACTGAATTGCTCTGAAACCAAAAGATGTTGATCAATCGGCTTGTGTCATCATGACGATCAATAAAAAACGTTTAAAAACCGAGTGAGGGGTTTATTATTGGAACTTGACAAAGGTCCTTTCACTGGACAGCATTCATTTCAAACGACATTTATTGTCTTGGTTTATACCTTTGATCACAAAGGTGTAAGTCAAGACACTAAAGACAGCTTATTACTGGAAAATATTCTTCCAGCGTGAACTTGTAAATACGTGATGAGTGATTTTAGTTAGGAAAGCTTTAATGGATTTCTGAAGAACTTGAAACAACACAAGAAATGTTGGTGAACAAGAGCAAATGGAAATTGGTGAGCTGGAAAGTCAGATAAGAAAAATTAAATTGGTCATAGACAAAAATCAGAAAGAACAAGATTTTCAGAAAATTTTCGGAGCAATATCGCTATGGATATGAAAGCTAATTATTTACAACAAAATGTATAAATTTCATGATTTTGAAAACTTTTACAAATGGAAGGTAGTGATTTAGCTGTAACCTCAACTGGAATGAATGAAACAACCACTTTACGGTTAAGAACTTTACTTGTAATTTTTATGGTAATATGTTGTTGTTGTTGTCGTGTGCCAGCTAGGCTGGCAATATGGAGTGCGCTGCTCCACTTTTCCAACTGAACCATATTTGGTGTGGAGTCCGACTTCTTCAGTACACACATGCAATGTGGACCCGTTTATAGGGTAGGCAACCATTCACACCTCATTCATACAAGGAAAGGACAAAGACAGGATAGATAGAGAGAGAAAAAGTACATCCATGCCCGAACCGGGATTCCAATCCAAGACTTCTTTATCCACAGTCAGGCACACTGAGCACTAGACAAGATGGGCGGCATATGGTAATATAAATCGCATAATTAAACGACATATATTTTTGACGAAAAATGTCGGCGTACCATATCTTCTTAGTGTGAAAACTTCCTTTGAATTATTTTATCATTCAATATTTTGGCGTATACTTTTTATACTTTGAACTAAATTTTCTCAGCCTTTTTCTAATATAACTCCATTCAAGATTCATAAAGTCAGTTTGTCAGTAATAAATATATATATATATATATATATGTATATATATATATATATATATATATATATATATATATATATATATATATATATATATATATATATATATATATATATATATATATATATATATACACATACATACATATATATCTATATATATATATATATATATATATATATATATATATATATATATATATATATATATATATATATATATATATATATATATATATATATATATATACGTTTTTAAAAATTAAACTTTTAAAGAATTTGCATACTTATTTCACAACATGAGTTTCTTCTTTAAGTTCATTGTAGATTCCTATTAAGGAGTATAAACAAATAAACTTTCCATTAGTATGTTTACCAGTTACAAAGTTATTATTAAAAAAGCCCTTTTTAAAGATTTTATATTAAAGCTGTATCTAAGGAAATATATTATCTTTTGTTACGAATTCAATATCAAATATAAGCTATAAATTTTGAGGATTGAATCTAAAACTTTGTCATGAGGCTTGTTAATGTCTTAAAAATTTGAATCCAAACATTAATTATTTTAGAGTACAATAAAATAATAAATTTACCTTTTTAAACTCCTTCATCGAAAATAATTTTTGTAAACATTAAGATTTGAAAGAATGCTTATTTGCTGAGTAGAAATTTTATCCTTCAAACTTTATGATTTTTGATTCCGAAAGAATTTTGAGTACTGCACACCAAAACGTGGACAGAAGCATGAAAGAAGAACTTCATCAATCTGGAGTGAGGATCCTCCCATCCAAGTGGGAATGACAATCGCACGTGCCTTGACTCCCACCTCTTCAATTTCCTCCCACATGAATATGAACACGCAAGCCTACAATCACATGCAGCCCCTTGTTTTCCTTTTGCTGCGCGTCCAAAGGCCTGCAGCCTACAGCGATGCATCCGCTTCCCTCACGAATTCAACCTTTCTTTCTACTTTCTACAAAAGCATTCTGCATGTGCGGAATAAATTTGTTTTCTTTATCTGTTTACAATATTTTTGAGTCGCATGCTAATCTGTCATGTAAATCAAGCTTACTTTTTTAATTTTAGCTTGGGAAATAATCATAAATATAATAGACCATAAAAATAAGTTAGAAATAACCACAAAAATGATGCATGTTTATTAAAAAATGTATATCTTACCCCCAATTTATGTTATTTAAAATAGTGAGAATTCATTTGATACATTTTTGTAAGTATAGTATAATTGATTCCCCTTACTTATTGCGCAGTTTTACTTTCTGAATTTTAGCATTCACTCTAAAATATAAAACAGGAACCATAATATTTAACGCTTGATGGAAAAACAATGGTTTCAGGAGTCTTCATTTTATCGTAAAATAGTACAAATAATTAAAAATATGTAAATAAAATATAAGATATTCATTCTTTGATAACATGCTCTATGTGTATCAAGGGATAAAAAATATGAATTGAAGGCAGTGAAAAGAACAATATCTTAAATATGATGTTCCTTCTTAAAAAAATTTAATTTTAATTTTATAAATTTATTAAATTTAATTCAAAAATTAA
>JAJQOW010002021.1:0-26845 GCA_037975125.1 Latrodectus hesperus | reverse complement strand
TTTCATAGGATTTCAAATCTACATAGGATTATTATGATATATATATATATATATATATATATATATATATATATATATATATATGGATCTTAAAAATTGTTATGGTAGAAATTAATTTGTATATAATCTTAGGCGATTTTAACACATATAATATATATATATTTTTAAAAATAAATTGTTTTTAATAACTGAAAGCCAAAAATAATTATTAATGTTTGAAGTAAGATTTAATGTTTAATTATAATAAGTGTTCTGATATTTAGAAGTAGTACAGTGTTAGCTTTCTATAAATTTGATTTTAAAATTAATACGTTTTAAAATCTAAACAAAAAAAAAATGAAAATTACCAATAAAAATGCCAGGTAATATATTCTTTTTGTAGCAAAAGTTATTGCAAGCAAATTTGTTTTTAAAGTAAATTCCTTATGGAAATTATATTAGATAAAAGTGACTTTATATAGGTTTTCACAAAAAGGCTTAAATTAATGCCAAGGATTTTATTTTCAACATTTATAAATAATCTATTCCAATGTTTAATAAAATACTTAGAACTTTACATTTACTTATTTTTGATCGCTTGTAACCATAACATTTTCAGATTTTACATTCATCCAAAATGTATTACATGTGAAATTGTACTTGTTTGTCTTGGGCTTAAAATTAATTGCCACTCATTTTTGAGTTATTTAAAGATTAATCAAATGTAATAAAATAATAATTTATTACATAAATAAAATAATATTTTATTACACTTGATTTTAAAATCAGGAATATACAAGGATCGAAATTACTAAACTAATTAAAATTCAATTAATATTTATTTGTATTACCACCACCAAATAAATGTAAAACATTGAGGAGCAAGACAGCTGAGCGTTTCTTAATTTATGTTAAACAACTATTTTCATGAAACTCGTTTTCTAATACAATATTCATTTAAATTTCAGTATAAATAAAAACTCAGGTTAGCTCTAATTTACAATTATTTCAAGGATATCCTAATTTAAGTTAGTTAACAAAATTAAATTGGATAAGACAATTATCCAAATATTAAATTTAATGAAATGTTACTTTGTTACGTTCCACATTTAAAATCAAAATTTACATCTGATAGGGGTGTACTCATCCCTAAATTTCAGATGTTTTGGATTTGTTTGATTTTGTCATTGGTTATTTGTTGAGATTTTGGTTTTGTTTCAAATTTTAAGTAATTATACTTAATAGTGAGTGATTATTTAGTAATTACACATTTTAAAAATACATAGTTCTCTGTTTTGTTTTTCCTTCAAATACAAAAAGAGTCATTAAAAAGCTCTGCTTTCTCTTGAAATAAATGTTTGGTATTTTACCTTTGAAAAAAATCTGTTCTACATGTAAGCAAATAAATATGTAATTTTGTATCATTAAATTATTTTTTCTTGTTTTAATTAGATACAATGTCTGCTTCAAGATTTTCTGTAGTGGGTCGCATAAGACCTAAAACATCTCAAGAAGTTCATTTAGAAGATGTCGTTATCGGTGATGAAAATGCTGTTCGTGTTAAACCAGTAAGTTTATAATTTTTATAAAAAATATTTTCCAAACTCAAAATACATATAAATTTATTGGATGTTTCCTTTAACCAGTAAATTTAAAGATAATCTTGCATCAGTACATTTGCTATTATAAATTTTAGATGATGCATTTAATGAATATGTTTAGATATAGATTGTGGTATTCTAAATAATTTTGGCAATGGAGAGAAAATGTGTATATCTATTGAAAACAAATTTTCTATAAAACCATACAATTCCTTTTATTGATATAAATTTCTTTTGGTGAATATCAAAAAAATTGTTCTTGCCTCAATAATGCCTAAAATAAATGACTTGGAATTTTCAAATGTTGTTTATATATCAGTCCAGTGTTTCACTATATTGATGTAATTGCTTAAGTATGCTGTATTGATTCTTTCTCAGATTATTTCATTCAGAATCTAATTTTGCTTGAGTATCCCAAGAGGCCTTTATGTGCAAAGATTTGTTATTTGCAGAAAATAATACTTATTTTAGCCTGTGTTTTAGATAGATAGTGAGATCTTTTATCACAAAACATAAGTTTCCTACATAGATACTTTGAGTTACATTCAATTATTAATAGTTTTTCATTTTAATTTTAGATGTCTACATAATATTTTGAAATTATTTGGATTTCAAAATATTATATACACATCTAAATATTTGTTGGAAGCAATTATTTTTCAAAGCCATTACATATAATATACGAAAGTTATGAGTGTGCTAAAATTTTCTTTATACTAATGTTGGCATTACTATTTGAATTTAGTGAATATGTGTTGTTACTTATAACACTTAGACGAGACAAGCTTGTTCTGCTGACACCAATGGGAATTTAAGACAGTACGTTGCATCTTTTGTTTAATCAGAGCACCAAGAAGGTGAAAATACGACTTTGCTCTTCAAGCTCTTTGATAAATAACCCCACCCTAGGATCCATTCCATCAATTTTGACATTGATTTGAAGAGGCAGGAAATTTTCTAACAGAACATTGCACCCATGGTAACTGCTAAATGTCTGACCACAGGACTTTCGATTCAACAAGTTTAACAAGCACGTATATCGCATGTAATCCGTTGGTCTTTGGTAGCATTGGGAATCGAACTCCACCTTTCTGGGCTGAAGACCAATGCCCTAACCAGTAGGCTATCAAGGCCCTGGTCAATATGTTCATGTTATTTTTCACTAAAAATGATTTTATAAAGTGTTAAAGTTCCTAATCATTATAGTAATATCTTGTTTCATTAAGTTATGTTGTGAATTAATAAAATAAAATGGAATTGTTGGCATCTTTTATCTACTTTGAAGTAATGAGATTTTTACAAATCTTAATTAAATTTACAATCTTGACAATTTGTTACAAATGTTAATAATTTTTACATATAATGTAATACAAAGGATTTATTTATTAATGATTTATCTTTCTTGTATTTGAAGAAAGTCTTTATTTTTTATTCTGTTAATTCTTTCGTCATTATAAAAGTTAACATATGCTTTCAAATGTTACTTTGCAGAATAATCAATATCAAAATTTTGGCTGATCTTGGTTTTGTGATTTTGAATCTTAACTGTATTATTTGTTTTTACTACATTTATTGTCGTATTGATTTTTGGATATGTTAAAATATTTGTTGAGGAATGAAAATTTTAAGTGTAATTGGAATTGTAAAGCTTCTTTTCGTTTTAGTTTCTTCAGTGATTTGCAGTGCATTAAATTTAAATACTTTCATAAATTTTTTATTTAAAGCATTATAAGAGAGTTGAAAGTTTAAAATTGATGTCTGATCTCCATAAAAAGGCTTCTCTAAATTGTTAATACTTTTTAAGTCTTTAATGATTGTATAATTTTCAATAAAAGAAAAAGAATTTCAAGAAAATGATCCTGGAAGTACTCTTTTTTATTCAAGAAAATTGGTATAGTGCTGACATATAGTATTAAATAAACGACCTCCAATTGCAAAGTGTAGTGCTGCAATTTAGTATGTTTACTGAGAGGAAAAGTTATATTTCCTGGCAAAGGAAATAATCTTTTTTGTGCATTACTTTTGAACACTAGCCAGGAAATAAAACGGGGATGAAATATTACGAGGCGAAAGCTCACTTGTTAATTTTGGCAGGATAGAGAAGGAATGGGGTTAAATATCTGTTCTCATTGTCTGTTTATTTGCTTTTATTTTGAAGCTTCTGTCATTAAAAATATTTATGAAAAAAATTTCTTAAAAACAGTTTATGTGTGAGAAATTACTGTAACTTGTCTTTCTTGAAAACAAAATTTTTTAAAGTATCGCTAAAAAGTTGAATTTATTGTTGAAAAATTTATAAAGGTAACATTTGAGAAGCCCTGTAAGATTTTATAGTTGAAATAAATGATGTTAGAATTATTTAATAAGCTTTATTTTCATCTTATATTCTGATAATATAATTAATATATAATAAATCCTGATTTATACGCTTTTCTATTATGTTTGATATTTTTATTCTTTGCTTAAAAATCTTTTTGGTTAGACATTAGGGGTATAAATATCTACTGTCAAAAATGTGTATAAACACATAAGTAACTTAAAAATTTCTTACATATCAATAAAATATATCTTTAGCTTTGCATGGTAATGACTTAAGATTCTTGTTTATCAAATTATAAATAAAAGTGACTTATTCATTTATGTTTCCTATTTCCACTATTTCAACTTCCTTGGGAAGCTGGAAAGTGGCACTTGATCAACTAGAAGTTGAAAATCATCACATGGAATGCGCCTCCTGTGATTTGTTGCTTAAATATTTGCAGAACTTTCTAACAAGTGAGTAAAATATAGTATTTCATAATATAAGGTTTACTGCTATAGTAAGATTTATTGATTCTTTACGTTAGTCTTATTGTAATCAAAGACTGAAATGTTTATTCCTTTTAAGTAGAGGGATGAGTGCTATTTTCCTGTAATCATACCTTAGAGTTTACTACATAGAAAGAGTTTGTGATTTATAGACATTAAAACTAAATTCCAAACATTTCATTTTACACATTGACATAAGAAACAATATTGGTGGTATTGCTGACAAAATTGTTTGTTGAGTTGATTTGAAAGAATTTCTTGATATGACATCTGGTGATCATAGTTGGAGCATGATAGTTGGTGGTAACGACTGGAGGGAAAAGTCAGTTTTCTGAACTGTTTGTAATATGAGTTAATATGACAGCTAAAATTTTAGAATTGAATATGTTATAACACATATTTCCAATTCATTAAACAAATTAAAAATTAATTTCTCGTATATTTGTCTTGAGCAATTTCAGAATTTGCTGCAAAATGAATAAGGATAGTATTTCATTAATTTTTATGTATTGTTTGATAATTAATTCATGGATATCGACCGTTTATACTAATATATAAAAATATTACTTGAAGTTTTATGAAATACTATAACTTTGTTAAATATTGAGTAAATATCTTATCAATATATTCTGAAATTTTTATCAAGTGGCTATTTTCAAAAGATTATGTAGATATTTTTAGCATTTCTTACAAATATGCCCATGTATGGTTTCAAAGAAGTATAAGTTTTCCAACTCCGCATTACTCATATGCTTTCTCATAAAAAACTAAACTTATGATTGTCTCCACATTAAAATGAATATTTACCCAGAGGAACAGGTTCAATTATTTGATCATGTTATAGCTTCAATTATTTATTATATTAAAAGTGCATTTCACTTTTGCTATCATTTGGATACAGTATTGAGTGGGTACTGTACTTTAAGAATGGGATTATCAAAACAGTTTTTTACTGTAAATGTTGGTAACAGTGAAAAATCTGGATATAGATTAAATTAAAATCTATATGATGTTAAATGCATATTCCGTATCAGAAAACTTTACATTTTGAATATGCAATTTACTTTCTGTGTATGAGAAAACCAATTGATTAATATTTTAATTGATATTATAGATTGTTAAATATGCATGTGTTGTAAATATAGAAATGATTTGGTTCACGTGGGTTTGTTTTTCACAAGTTATATATATTAAATTTTTTGTAAATATTTGGAACAATTTATCTTCTTGAGTACCGATGCAATTGAAAAAATCAGATTTTTTCCAGCAATATTTTATTGAAAACAATATTTTTTATAATTGTTTTTCTTTTTATGTTATTAAGGCATTTCGGTGAGTAATGTTTATTTTATCATATGAAATTTAAATTTATAGCATAACCAGCACAAATTCTTTATAGTTTATGAAATTTTTAATTTAAAATAGACATTAAAATTCTTTCTGATCATTTACTAAGTTTAATTACATTTCTTAGACATAACTTTGAAACTCATTTAATAATTTATATAAAATTTACAGGCTAGATATTATACACTTGATAAAGTTTTTGGACCAGAATCATCGCAAATTGAACTGTTTGATCATTCTGCCAAAAATGTTATAACCGGTAAGTATAAAAAAATTCTGTCTCTTAAGAACTGCTATTATAGTTTATTTTTTTTAAATCTCAACTTAAAATATGTATTGCTTGTATTAAAATCTCTTCATGCTATCATACATTTATTGTTTTGTTAATTCTGGATGAACTTTTGCTTTACTAACTTTAAATAGCAAATCTAGAACTGTCAAATTTCATTGAGTATTTAATGAAATTTTCTTTTGTGCAGAAATTTTTTATCTGATAGTTCTGTAGCTTTTTTTAACCGAGTATAATTTTGTTTTTTGTCTCTTTTACAAGACAAAATAAATTAAAAATAATTAAATAATATTGGTAAATAATTAATAATATGGTAAATTTCCTTTTTGTATTTATTTAAAAATTATTTTTCATTTCTAAAAATTTTAAGCTTGTTTTGCAATTTATTGGATCGTAAAAATAAATTTTATCAATGTTAAATTGAGAGTTCATATTAATATTAATTTAATTCCTTATCAAGTTGATTAATTTTCATAGAATAAGACTACATTAGGCCATATATTTTTAAATATCAGATATTTTTGGTTTATTTTTAGCTATAAATAAGAACTTTAGTTGTAATAATTAAAATATTGCTTAAAATATAACACTTTTGTAAGTTGGGTTTATAGAAAATGCATTATGATGCAAAGCAAGTTTATTTTTGAATATTCAGAAAATGAATATGACTGGAATTAAATCATTAAATAATATTAGCTTAATTATTTTTCACATATAAGATGTTGAGAAATTTTTTACTTCATTATTGTGATAAATTTGCTCTTGTTTTGATTTCTTTAGATCTTTTCCCATTATTTTCTTATATTTTAAGTTCTTTTGCTGAAATTTTGATTTTCAACATATATTGTTGATTTTTATAGTTTTTGTAAATAATCATTTGGTGTAAAAACTCAAATTTTCATTCCTATAATTCTTATTTGCAATATTTTTTTATTTTATTAGTACAAAATAATTTTTTGTTGACTAGAATAATGAATAAAGGAATTGCATTTTTATAATATAATTAATATTAATGTGATCAGACATAGTTGTCAGAATTCTGAATGATGAAAGTGGTTATTTCTATAAGAGTAAGAGCACAGGTAAGTTCAGTAGGCTTAATTTAATAGGTCATAGGCAGTAAATTTTTTTGTCAATAAACAAGGTGACGGAACTGGTGTAAGCTGTACACTGTTTCTTTGTTCAATCCTTATTTATTTTATTTGTGCTTATTTTATCGTAAGCAATCGTGATTTTTCAATTTATTAAAATAAAAAAACTACAAAGATTCATTGCTAAGGGTGAAAGCAATATTTTTAAATTTTTGGTAATTTGTCCAGGAAATGCTATCGTAATAAAACATATCTTAGTCATTATACTAAAATGATAAAAGAATTGATGCAAAATAAAAAACAAAGCAAATATATCTCAAAATTTCAATTGTTAACACCAAGAAAAATTGATTGAATCGATTTGTAAACCATGATGTACCAATGTTAGGGTAAAGAATGCTCAGATAAACTATGTTTTAATGCAATAAAAAACTTAAGATTATGCTTCTAAATTATGATAAGGAAACTTATCCTGTGGATGGATGTTTTGATTGCTGTAGCGATGCAGTTTTTTCTCACATGCGAAAAATTGGATGCTGATTTTCCAGTTTTTAAGACATGAATTTTAGCAGAATAGCAGAAAAAAAATCAAATTCTCAACCTAACAAAATTTATAATGTTGATGGATTCAGACTTTATTTTCAGAATAGTTCAAACTTAACTGTTCGAAAATAACATCTAACATATGCTCTAAATTTTCAAAATAATTTATAATTGTTCTCAAATAGGGGAATAACATTTAAAATGGGACAAAAAATTAAATCATAGTGTTATGCTATTTATATATAATTCATCAGAGACGATTTATTGCATATAAAGATCGTTTTCCTAATTGCAAACATTGCAACATTTATTAAATAATTTGACAAAGAAATAATTTATGTATTGGCAAGGTGTAACTGCATAGTTACTGAAAGAACTGAAATGAATTGTTGATGTTATTATTAAAAATTGCTATCTTTGTCTTGATGTAGCGAGAGAAACTTGGTTTTAAATTTATTTTAACTTGTTTTAATCTAGAGTTTTCTCATAAAATTTATGCCTCTACATAAGGTATGACCATTGAAAAATTAACATTCCTTTTTTCATTCCTTTGGTTGAACAGGTTGATGGTTTCAAAACTCACCTTGGGTTTGGATGTTTATAAAAGTCCACTTTAAACTGTAGGTCCTGGTCTAATTGATCCTCGTGTAAAGAAAATGCCATTTAGGGTCAAACCAATCTCAAAAAGGCTCTCCATGTTTTGGGAGTCTAAAATATTGTTTGAAATTATCAATAGTTTTATTAGTTGCTATAAACAAATACAAGAAGAAAACTTTTTGGTCATTTTATAATAAAGTTATCTTCCTTTAATAATTTATTCAAAATGAAATTTCCGTAAATAATTAATTTGAAAATAGTATTTGAATAAATCTGTCTTAATATTATAATTGCTGCAAAAATAATTGTCATCTTTAAAAATTTAAATTATGTATTCCCTTTATTTTTAGGAATAAAGTGATCATATTAACTTGCATTATTGTAATGAATTTCTTAATATATTTGTCTCTTGAAATTTACTTTCTAAATTTATGACATATTATTTCTCAGTTGTAATGATTTTAATAATTGTAAATCAATAACACTTTCTTTGTTCCAACTTTACAATTAATAAAATTATTACAGCTGTAAAGCCATCAACTCTAAATTTATCTTAAGCATTGCTTGGAATATTTCTCATTGATTGTTATTGAATTAAAATGATCCACAAATTACACTTTGTCATAAAATTCTCTCTTTAATAAATTTACTTATGATTAAATAATACTGCAATAATAAAAGAAATTTTTATTTTTAAAATTTTAAGGAGATAAATCACTTTTATTTTGAGTGTCTTTAAATGACAGTTAAAAAAAGTGTATTAAAATAACTTATATTTTGATGTATTAAATGATAACATTTACATGAAGTGAATTGTGTAAAAGTGAAATATTTATGGTTCATGTTTAAACAAATGTATTGCTTTTCTGCATTTAATTTGCTTAATATTATTTCTGTAATATTTTAGAAGTGTTAAGGGGTTATAATGCCACTATATTTACGTATGGACAGACGGGAAGTGGAAAAACCTTCACGATGAAAGTAAGTTTTTTTTCTCATATAAAGTTTATTTAAAATTATTTTATAAAAAGATTTAATTATTCTTATCTCACAATTTTTTTCCCTGAAATTAATAAGGATTAAATTATAAGTATCGTAGCAATCTGATTGGTATAGAAGGATAAGTTTTTTTCTTCCATACACATGTAACAGCAGCTTTTAATAATTCTTTCAGAAATCTTGCCTATAAAATAAGTTACAAATCTTAAAAAAAGATATCAGTTGATTCTTTTAGATTCAGTTGATAATTAATAAAAATCTAATTTTATATTTCTATTTTAATTTGTATTTCATGATTAATTTTTGTGATATTTTTCATTGGTTTCATTGATAGCTTATTCAAGTAAATATGGTTGTTACCCTATCAATAGGAATTTGTTACTTTAAAAGTTCTGGTTTAAATAAATTATGATTTTCTGTGAAATTATAAATTTTCAATGCATGAAAAAATTCATCAATTTTCAAATCTAGTATTTTTGTAATATTTGTGAGTTTTATTAAAATACAATCAACGGCAGTGCTTTATTGCTAAACATGCCTTTAAGGTAGAAGACTGCCTTTAACAGTTCACTAAAATTCTCAAACTGTTATGATTTATAAAAATTTTACTATAAATTTGTAATATAACAAGTCTAATGGCCATCTTCACAATCTCACTCATATATTGAATATTGCTGTCTTCAGGTGTTAAATTCTGATAAACTTCATCTCTTTCTGTATTGGCAGTGCAGTAGACATGCTAATATCTAAAGTTTGTATTGTTTTAAACATCAAATGCCTTCTGGCAAAATTTTTCAGGGTCCAAATGCAAATTTCATGGTCCAAATAAAAAAATCTAATAGCCTTTCTATTAATTTGTGTATGCATAAAGTAAAAATTTTTTTTGATGTTTGACAGTGGAACTGGATTTAGGTTTTAAAGAGATACATTTCTAGCATCATAGGTTATTCTACGATAATTTATCACTTGTTGTAAAATGTTCTATATGCAATGAAATAATTTATAAGTTTCAATCCTTGTTTATTCCAAAGTTAATGCCATATTTAATTTTGCTCATGGGCTTACCTTTAGGTAAGTTCATGTATCCTAATCCTACAGTACCCAAAAATCTATATTCTCTTTCTGTTTTTTCTCTCTTTTCCTTATCCTTTCCATCCCGTAATGGCAAATGAGAGAGCTTTCCATGAATATGCTGTAGTCTCTCTAATTGCTTCTTGCTTGATGTGGACTGTCAAGATCCTCACATTTTGATCGTGAATGGCAACCTTTTGGATGTGTGGTACACTGTTGTCTCCAGTGAATCAATTGGCTGGTACTCATGGCTAGGGTTCCAGTGAAGGAATCACATCCTTGGGCTTGGCGTCAAAAGTAATCACTCCCAGCTTATGTTTATATTCAGTCGAAGCTTCATTTCATAAGAAAATTAAACAAGCCCTGTGGTGTTTTTTGTAACCACAATTTCATACATGTAACAGAAGCTGAATTTTGAGAAAAAATTTCTGATCAAGGAATTTGTGCTGCTTGTCATATAAATGTTTTATGCAATGGTAAAGTTATATTCCAAACCAATATTTTGTTTTAACTTTTCAGGACTCAGTATTATATACCAAAATCTATAGAATAAATAGAATAAATTTCAAAGATAGCATAGATAGCAAAAAGATAGCATAAATTTCAAACTTCATGCATACCTTCCAAATGCTCTTAGATGCTTCAAATATCAATAATATGGTCATTCTCAACAGGCATGTTTTCTTTCTTTCTTTTTTTTTTAAATCCTACATGGAGACAGCGGGCTTATCGGCCATGAGTCTTCTGGAAGCCCAATACAAGTTAGCCTTATTGTGAAAGTTGTCGGGTCAAGAAGCATGTCAGAATAGAGTGATCCTATATTTGGAAAATGTGCACAATCTGGTCATGAAATTAATGATTGTCTTTCAGAAATTTTCAAGTGTTCTGGTTCACATTCTGTATTTTCCAAATCTTATCTGCTTGGACCACGGAGAAAAACGTAATTGCAGCCAAGATAAAACAAAACATTACTTTTTGGTAGCAAGACAAATAATAAAAAACAAAACATCAAAAGTTGGTGTTTTCTATTTTTTGACTTTACAAACAAATGCAAAAGTAAACAACAATCCAGCAAAGAATAATAGTTATCAATATCTTCTCCACTTTCAACTTTGTCATCTAAGTCCACTTTATTTTTAACTTCTAATAGCACAAAGAAATCTACTTCAATTATCAATAAATCTAAAACTGATGATGGAAAAATTAAAAAGTCAAAATCTTAAGAAAGAAGTTTTAAAAGAACATATAATATATCTATCCTGTTTTGAAAGAGATGTTTAAATGTATCTCTCCTCTGCGTCTCAGACCCTGCAGAGGAGAGGTCCATTTCCTCTCCCTACATGGTCTTTTCTGCAATATGTAGAAAGGAAAACCACAAAAAACAATCAAATATAGCCCATGCTTTGATGACATTATTTTCATAAAACTGTTAGGGTTCTCAGAAAACAGAGGAAGTATATATATATCAACCATTTATCTGTCTCGTCTTTCTGGCTTTCATGAAATTTTTAATGCCTTTATTCATTGAGTCATTCATCTTAATATTCTCACTTAGTTCTTATCCAATGATTTACTCAAGCATTAAATTTTATCAAATATTACTTTGTTTATGGTGCAGATTATTTCACTTGAGGATCTTGCCCCAGTACATCAAATTAAAACCATATTTAATTTTCACTCATTGAAAATTTATTTAATTTTTGATTTATTTATAGTATTGAGTTCGTGTTATTGTTTATTCGAAAGTTAGTTCCTCTTCTGAAATATTTTGCAAATATGTTGATTATATTTCAGAGATCAAATGTTTGACTTTCTGATTAAATGTTATTCTAACTTTTGAGGTAACAATATATAAAATGCCAGAAGGAAAAATATATTACAAATCATTCTAAAAAATTCACTTTAAGTTTTAGAAAACAATTAAGTATACAAAAAATAGCCTTTTTGTGTAGATCCTCATATAAATCATCACATTATTAAAACAATTTAGGTACCCCGTTTGTAGGTAATAGCTAACATTTGTTTATATTTCAAAACAATGTTGTTCATGAAGTGTCATTTTCTATTGCTTAAATATCACTTATTTATATTCATATTTATAAGTTTATTTGAATGCATATTTTTTATCTGATAATTATAATAGTGACATTTTTAAATGGGTCCTTGTTTCAGTTTTTTTATAATTTTAAATAAATAACTGAAATATTTGTAAACTTTAGCTCTCCACTAAAAAACTAATATATGATATAAAATCATGCCATTCAAAATATTTATTATTATGTTCATTATATTTTTTTCATTTTACCCACATTTCTAATTAGGGTGAAATATCAGATGAATTACAAATGGGTTTGATACCAAACAGCCTGAAATTTATATTTCACGAGTTAGAACACTCAAAAGATGAAAATTCTGAAGTAAAAGTAAGATTTATTTATTTATTTTAAATTTTCAAAACATGTTTATTTTTTATAAATAGTACATTTATGTATTTCTTGAATATTTCATTCCAGGTTTCTTATTTGGAAATATACAATAATAAAATCTTTGACCTCTTGAGTGGTAATTAAAAATAATTTTTTCATTCACCATCTTTTTTTGCAATGCCTCGTTTTTAAATAATTTTGTTATTTTTTAGATAATAAGGAAAATAAAAATATAAAAATATTTGAAGATAATAGTCAGACGCATTTAGTATTGGTGAGCATTCCGTTTATCTTTGTTAAATCTGCTTTTCTTCTTGTATACTATGTTTATTCCTAAATATTAAGTAGTTCTTAAACAAAATCAATAAAATATTAGCCCTTGATAATGATTATAAAATATAAGTGTTTGAAGAACTTGTGATAAATTGTTTAGTTTATTTTGATTGTATATATTTTAATTTTACAAATCATGAGATGAAAACGTCCATTTTTTTCAAAATAATTTATAAACTGACATGTGATACTAAAATGCAAAACACTTAGCTGATTTAAACTGCAATTATTCTTAATATTTATTGTTACCTAATGTAGTTTTTATAAAAGGGCA
The DNA here is from genome assembly GCA_037975125.1 of Latrodectus hesperus. Taxonomy (NCBI): domain Eukaryota; kingdom Metazoa; phylum Arthropoda; class Arachnida; order Araneae; family Theridiidae; genus Latrodectus; species Latrodectus hesperus. Next base: position 13,487 of record JAJQOW010002021.1, on the reverse strand, counting down.
AAAAATAGTGGTTTTATAACATTTGAATATTATTACCAATGCTTTTTTATGCTAGCTTATATGTCCACTGATTGTAAGAAAGCAACATCAGATTGCACATGATAATTAATACTTCCAGACATATACTTATTAATTTTCCATGATAACTTAAGATTGTGATTAATAAAGTAATCTTTAATATATTAAAATTGTCAGCAAGATTTGAAAACATCTTTGCTGGAGCAATATGTGGAAGCAGAAATAAAGGAGTAACTTCTATTTTCATTCACCATGTAACTTGTTCATCCTGATTAAAGATCTTCTTTCAGCTATGAAAGTTTTTACAAAGAAAAATACAGAGTTACTATGTCAGCTGTTGTATGTGCTAGCATATTAACTCTGTATTTACAACAAATGTGTTGAATTTTGACCTATATGTTACAGATAATATGTGTTGACTTACCATCATAATAAACAAGTTATTGTTGGCTTTAAGTTTGCAGGGGTGTTTGTGCTCCGGGGAAACCTCGAATTCTGGGGATTTTGAACTTCGATACCCGGAAATTCCGGGGATCGTCTTTCAAAAGGAAGTAGGAATAACAATGAATTATTTATTTTGATCTGGATAATTTTGTTTGCTTTGAAAGCAGAAAACGCTATAATTAGGCCATTCAATACTTCATAATTGTAATTTTTCATTTCTCCCCTTCCTCTTCTCGAAACTCCAAAATGTTGGTAGTAAGTCCGTAAATGTTTCAGGGGATTTTCTGGGGTCCCACAAACACCCCTGAGTATTTAGTATAAGTATTAAATGAAATGTACTTTTTGATATTTTAAATACTTTTATTATTTTTATATTATATTTTGGGATATGAAGAAAAAACATTACTTCAAACTCTATTCAACAAATTCAACCACTACAATAAGTTTCCTTTTTCAATTTACCAAAAAATCTCTACTGTAATATGTTGTTGGCTAAATTGAAATTAAAATGAATGAGAAATACCTCTTAAATAATTTTAAAGCATTCACCTATAGGAAAAATGGAATATTTGTTAACATTTTGAAATTTCAAATAATTGTTTTTCTGTTTTATATTACTTCATTATTGAATTATCTTTTATTAAATTGCAATGTATGTTAAACTTAAGCCTTTTATTTTAATTTTATTGATTCCTAGGGATTGAAAATGATGGCTGTTAAAGACTTCGACAGTTTCATAAAGCTGTATAGTTTTGCAGAATCTAATAGACATTTTTTGGCCACGGGTAAGTTACTCTGCAATATGCAGATTCATTCTTTTGTTTCTTACATGGCTTTACAGTTATTAAAATTTATACATTAAGTTAATTCTCTATTTAGCCTCTTCCTCTGTTGTGTTAATGATGTAAACATTTACATGAGATTTTATTATTAACAATATTCTAAAATTCATGTGATGCCAATTCTGAATTTTAATGAAAAATTTGGTCTAACTAATGGTACTGCAGACAAAATAATTCATAAATTATTTTCAGCTATAAATTAAATAACTCCTTTAATTATAAGTTAGTTTTTAATATTTTGGAGTGCAAAAATAATTCTTGAGACCTAAAGCTCACAAATTTTTTTTGTTGTGAGTAGTTTGCTAATGAATAAAACATTTAACAAATGTATCATTTCTTAAAATTTATAAATTGCAAGATACAGTTACGCTGTAATATTTGAATTAGGAGTTTATGTAATTATATTTTGATACAATAATAAATCAGCTTATCATGACTGTTATATTATTTTGAGTTGAAGACTAAATGTTTACTTAATAATATTATATGTATATATGTGCTCGTGTGTGTGTTGAATGCATATTTATTTCGTATTAATTGCATTAGAATTCTATGGACTCGTTTTTTTCACAAGAATGATGTTTTTATACTTTAAAATTTGTTTCTTTTTTAAATTCTTTTGCTATTATCTTTTTAGGATTCAATGAAAACAGTTCCCGTAGTCATTGCATACTGCAGATATTTGTAAAAAAGTGTAACCCTGGAAATGAAAAGATACTGACATGCAAACTAAATTTGGTTGACTTAGCTGGAAGTGAAAAGGTCAAGTTTGATAAAATTTTAATTTATCATCTGAAATTTTAAAAAATAAATAATTTGGGATATTAATAGTCACATTTTTTTCTCTTACACAGGCTTCTAAAATTTCCACCAAACAATCTGGCTCATATGAATCTGTCCACATAAATAAGTCTCTTTCACATTTAGCAAATGTAATTAATGCATTGGCATGCAATAATGTGAGTAAAATTTTATATTTTAAATTAGTCTCTCAACACACTTTTAGTGATAAAAAGTTATAAATTGAATTATTTACACTGTCTGACAATCTCATTATAACATGTTTTAAGAATTCCTACCATTATTTTAAAATGATTTCAGTAAAGAATTATCAACTAAGACCATTTTCAGGGCTTAATGTTTTTGTTTTTATATCCTTGAATAAAATGTCATTGACAACAATATTAATTGCATTTGCTGATTTATGTCATATGTATTCTACATATAATATATATTAATTTCACTAATGAATATTAATATTTTTATAATAAATATTAATCTCGTTTTAGAAACACATTCCCTATAGAAACTGCACACTCACTCGTCTTTTAAAAGAAGGTCTTGATGGCAATTCTTTTGCGACTATAATTATCTGTTTATCGCCTACTTCTAAAGAAGAATCCATTCGATCATTAGAATTTGGCCATCGGTATGCTTTATTTTCGATATTTATTGTTTATTTATTCATGCTATATGGCTACATATTTTTTCTTGATATTTAAAAATACACACACGTATACATATATTTTATATTTTAGAGCCAAGTTTATAAAAAATAAAGTTGTCATCAATAAAGATTCGCCAGAAAGCTGGAAACAAAAATATGAAAAAACAAAAGAAAAATTAAATATTTTCAAACGGTGGTTCCAAGATTTAGTTCATGAAGTTCGAAAGCGGAGAAAAGGTAATTATCAATTTATTATTTTGAACAAACAGCTCCACTGAAAGGATAGTAATCTGTCAACTGTAATTTTCATATGGTTGTTGTGAATAAATGTTAAATTTGTTGTCAGACATATATCTGGAAGTTTAATATAGTTAGCATTACTTGCTAAAAATTTTTCTCATTACTCTACAATGTTATTTTATCTATCACTCTATATTTATTATAGAATGTCATTGTATCAAATGTCTTAAATTTGAATAAATTGAACCAAGTGTAATATGAATAACATTTTGTGATAATTTTGTCATTGTTTCATTTGAAAAGCTGTAAATGATAATCATATTAATTCATCTGAATTTAATTGGTTATTTTTCTTTTATAGATAACTCAGCATCAATAGAAAGCTTTGATGAAAACATTAATATATCTTGTTTGCTTGATTCTTTTAACTTTGAATCCTCCATCACAAATTCCTCTGTGTGTGATGCCAGCACTTCATCTGAAGTTAATGGCTCATTGCACTTAGGAAATACTGAAAATGAAGATTTAGAAGTTAGTGAAAATGATGAATTGATAAAAATTGTTGATAATTTAAGACAACAAATACAAGAACAGCTAGAAGTAAGAAAAGATTTTTCAATATTAGACAAAAGATTTTGATATTATGAAATGGTGTAGTATAATGAATCAAAAGACATTGGTTTAATTTCATTTCCACTGAGTAACTATATATAAAATAAAAATAGCAGTAAAAAGCATAAAATTTGAATATAATATTTATTTATAAATTTTTAATTGAATTACAAATTAAGAATTTATTAATTAATAATGAAGTAATTCTTGAAACCAACATGAAAGAATTCAAAAATTTTGAAAATTGGAATGTCATCTTAAAACTGTGAAATCAAATCAGCATTTAGTAACTAGAAATTTTTTGGTGTGCTAATGACCTCTAAAAGCACTTTTAGTAATTAATTATTGAAAAATAATCAGTTATAGGCATGTCTCTTAAAGCAAAAACATAATTCCTTCTGCACGAATACTGGTTGTTTGAATAAATATCAAAAATGTATCTCATCTGCTTTGGTTAAAAACATTACTTTTAAATATTTCATGAGTTTTTATGGTTAGAAATATTTGAATAAGAGTTTTATTGTATATTCTGAACTTAATTTTCAATATCAAGTCATATGTATTGAATAAAAAAAATTGTATCAAATAAAATACTGATTCATAATTATGATATTGAATAAACTCTTAAAAGTGCTTAGGTTTTTTTAACAAAATAACATGCATAGTTTATTTGACCTGGCTTTATTCAATAGGATTATTTATCTAAAATATTATATAAAAATTATTTACGTAAGTTCATAATGTCTTGATTTATTGATAACTTTGAAAATTGGTAATTCAGGAATATTTTTGTAATTAAAGTGTGACTTTTACATCAGAGTTATTGTTTGAATATTAATATGCTGGTTGTTTTGGGGACATACATTTTTTTTTAATAAAAGGGACTAAAAATAATTTTAGAAAATCCATTTGAGATTATTTATTCTAAACGTTTTTAACTTTTTGTTTTTCAACTGAAATTTGTATCAGATCTTTTTAGCTTTTCAGATGAGTTTCATTTTCTGCATCTTATTATCTTCATTTAATGGAGTAATTGTCTTTAACAAAAAAAAAAAAACTTCAAATTTATTTTCAAATCCTATTTAGCAGTCAAAAATTATTATATTATCTAATAATGCTATTGAATTATTGTTTCATTATGTCTGGCACAGTTATGTCTTAATTGAGTAATTTCATAATAATAATTTCTTTCATTAACTTAATCAAAACTACCCAATTTGTATATATTTTTTAAAAAATTTAATTTTATTTGCTTATTTCAGTATTTCTAGTATTTCTAATTTGTGAAAATTTTAACTTTTTAATCAACAAACTATTTTTCTTCTATATGAATGCTGGAAATTGAAGGCAGTTAACATTATAGTAACATTATAGTAACAGATATTTTTCCTGGTTTTTTATTAGTTTAAGTTTTCTCTGTGTGAAATCATTGACCATCAAATGTTATCCCCCTTTTTGAATGTATTTTTATTTTCTATATTAATTATGTAAGCTATAAAAGTATAATTTTATTTGTTTAAATTTGTATTTTATGTGTTTATTAATATAAATAATATTTTGGATTAAATAATGTGAAAATGTGTAGGATGTTCAAATAATTTCAATGGAAATCCTCTAATAAATTTTGTAATGTGTCTTTAATTTATGAGACGTCTCTTTAATATGTTATTATATAATTTATCTCTAACATTTCATATAGGTCCCAGCATTGTTGAAAATGAATCCATGTTTAAAATATTTGTTTATAAATATTAATGAACTTAACTTCCCATTCATAAAAATAGAGACTGATGTTACCTCTTAAACTAAGATTCAAGGTTGTTCATTGAGTTGCATATGCTTGTCATTTAAGTATGAATATTTAGAATTAATTTACTTGTGAAGATGCAATTGTTAAATTATTGAATAATAATCCATGTTCACTTTAAAATAAACGAAACTAAAAAATTACAGTGCCTGTCCTTTTTCAAAGTACACATAACAATTAATTTGATATAAACAGATTTTTAGCTAGTTCAAATGCAATCTCTAATTTCTGAATTTATTAATCAATTTTGTTTATTCAAATATTGAACATCATATATTTAAATTTAAAAAACCATTATTACAATATTGACACAAATATGATGGGTCTCATTTTTAAACATATTTGATAAATATGAATTTATTAAGAAAACTATTGCATATGATTCCAAATGGTTCCTCTTATGAAATAGGCTACAGATGCAGCTGAAAGATTTATTGAAGAAATAAAATAAGATTTGTGTCTTAGATGCATATGTTTCATACCTTGCTATTCGGTAAAATATAATCTGGTGATTCCAAGTGAAACCAAAATTTATAAACAAAGAAACATTAATTTGCAATGAACAGATTATCAGATAGTTCACTGAGAATCCCCATTTTTGAATTTATTCATCAAATTGTTTTATTCATATATAATCAATTTTGTAATTAACATTTGTGTCCTTTAAGTAAGTTTAACACCACCGTTTTTAAATAATTTGAAACTTTTTAATTAATTTTTTAATGCCCAATTCCTTTTTAAATGTCATTGTAATTTGTCATCAAAAGTCAATATTATATTGTCAGGTTTCTGCGATTTATTTTTAGATTTTCAAATATTTTACATCTTATTTTTGTCTAATCTTATTTATGTCTTATGATTATCTTTTTAATTGTTTTCGATTGGTATGAATTTGTTTAGAAGGTTATAACAAAATCTAAAATCAATCTATATATAATAGGCTAAAGAAAAAGCTGAAAGAGTTATTGAAGAAACAAAATTAGATATGAAGCTACTCAGGGAGGAAGTGGATGAAAAAAGACAAGAGGTAATTTAAGCTCAATTCTCTTTCTTTTAAATAACTTAGTAGTTTCTTTTTTATTTGGATATTTTTTATTTAATTTCTGATATTTTACAGTTGGCATTAACTATTGAAGAAAAAGAAAATCTTTATAATGCTCTGCAAAGAAAAGAAGAAGAATGTCAAACATTAAAAAATAAGTCTCTTTTGGAAAAAAGGGTATTAAAATTTTTTTCAGTTATACTTGTCACTTAACTCTTTTATTCTTTCTATTTGTATGACCAAGAAAACTTTTTACATGGATAAAGTAGAAATGGTTTTAGGTTGCATGATTTTGTAACATTCAAAATGTATCCTTGTTAGCTTTGAATACACAGATCATAATGATCTCCATATTTGAAAATTATAATTGAAGACTCATATGTTTATGTAAAAACAAGCAAAAATTGCATGTAAAATTCCATTATTAATTGATAATCAGAAATAACACCAGTTTAAGGCTTATAAAAACTACTAATGAAAGATTTGATTTCAACATTGTTTTTTAATTTCATTGTTGAAAGCAAATTTTTCATTTATTCAAAAACATTCATGTTCACTAATAATATTTAACATTAAAATTTTTAAACAAAGACAGGCAACCTTAAGTGTAAATATGTATCAATAAATGTTGATTCAATATTTCTTCAAATAATCTTGTGACTTAAAAACTGAATATTTTTTATAGAAAATATCTGAAATATATTTTATTCTTCATTTGTAAGAAAGTACATTACATTTTCATTATTAGTTGCATCATTAAGAAATCAGATTGAAACTAGTTTTAGTATTAAAAATAAATTAAAAAAAAAACAATCTATTAATAGAAAGAGAACTTTTACGTTTGTGGTGTCTACAAAGTATTGCTTTTGAATTAATGTACAAAAATTTTTCATTAATTCACAAAAACTGGTCTCTTTTCTAAGAAGATTTGTCAGTAGAAATGTTTTCAGTTGGTATTTATTTGTAAGTACCTGTAATTATTCATAGTAACCACTAATTTTTGGAAATTTCATAAATTGAATATTTATCGCATTTTCCTGTTTGTAAAATCCTCAATTGGTATTGAGGAATTTCATGCAGGTTATTGTTGTTGCACCAGCATGCTTCCCTGTACATGGTTTTGAGTTCTGGGTGAAGTCTTCATGATTCTGCAGTAGGAACCAAGCAGAAGACTCCCAATACTTGGCCTGCCGCCTCGGGAGATTTTTCACTTGGGGTACATTGCAAACACAGCAGATCTTCTGTTAAGCCAGGATTCGAACGCATTACATAGCTATTAATTTATTTTTTGTTCTTTGATAGCTTTGAATTTGTTTATAGGAAACTAAAGCATAATATAATTCTAAAATCAATTATTATATAATAGGCTACAGAAGAAGCTGAAAGAATTATTGACGGAATGAAATCAGATATGAAGCTACTCAGGGAAGAAATGGCTGAAAAAAGACATGAGGTAATTTAAGCTCAATTCTCTTTCTTTTAAATAACTTAGTAGTTTCTTTTTTATTTGGATATTTTTTATTTAATTTCTGATATTTTACAGTTGGCATTAACTGTTGAAGAAAAAGAAAATCTTTATAATGCTCTGCAAGTAAAAGAAGAAGAATTTCAAGCATTGAAAAAAAGGTCTTTGATGAAAAATGTCATTCATGAGCTGGAAATGAAGATCTTGAATGAAAGTCAAAAACATAAGGAAATTGAGGTAATGAAAGCTATTTTTCAGTTGTGTCTTAGTTGCATATGATTTATATCTTGCTATTCGTTAAATTAGAATCTGGTGTTTAAACTGAAATCAAGATTTATGTATAAAGAAGCATTAATTTGTAATGAACAGGTTTTCCAATAGTTCATTTCGAATACCCATTTTCTGAATTTATGCATCAAATTGTTTTATTCATAAATCAATTTTGTAATTATTTTTTGTGTCATTTAAGTAAGTTTAATACCAGCACATTTATATAATATGAATTTTTTTAATGCCCAAATCCTTTTTAAATGTCATTGTAATTTGTCTTCAAGAGTCAATATTATATTGGCAGGTTACTGTGATTCATTTTTAGATTTTCAAATATTTTACATCTTATTTTTGTCAACACCTTCATAACAGTAAAAACAGCTTCTGCCATCTGAAGTCTGGAGCACCGATAGGTGAAATCTGATACAATAAGTTAACTTCTGTTAATGTCAACAGTTTCATTGACCTGGTGGGACTCAGTCAAAGCTAATAGTCTTTAAACAACGACCCCTTGTTTTAAAAATAACAAAGTCATTATATCGGAAGAGAAAAAAATTATTATCTTTTCAAGTTTTTTCGATAGCTATGAATTTGTTTAGGAAGTTATAACTTAAAATAATTCTAAAATCAATTTATATATAATAGGCTAAAGAAAAAGCTGAAAGAGTTATTGAAGAAACAAAATCAGACTTGAAGCTACTCAGGGAAGAAGTGGTTGAAAAAGGACAAGAGGTAATTTAAGCTTAATTCTCTTTCTTTTAAATAATTTAGTAGTTTCTTTTTTATTTGGATATTTTTTAATTTCTGATATTTTACAGTTGGCATTAACTATTGAAGAAAAAGAAAATCTTTATAATGCCCTGCACATAAAAGAAGAAGAATTTCAAGCACTGAAAAATAAGTCTCTGATGGATAATGTCATTCATGAGCTGGAAATGAAAATCTTGATTAAAAATCAAAAACATAAGGAAATTGAGGTAATGAAAGCTATTTTTCAATAGTGTCTTATTTGATGTCTTGCACTTGCTAATCATTAAAATAGAAACTGTTATTTACTGTGAAACCAACATATAAATACAAATAACTATGAAAAATAATTTCGCTTGCTTGATCTGCTAAAAAAAATTTAGTCATTTAATTGCATCTTCACTACTGCAGTTCCTGTTAAATAATGCAAACCCACAACATGTTCTGAAAATTAAGATTCATTTGGTTCTTTAAAAGAAATTTGAAAGACTGAAATTGTATGGGCCCTTAAAGTTTTAAATAGAGGATTCAATTACAGATCTTGTAGCAATATATTCACTTTTTCAAGTGAGCTTTCCAGACAGCGCTATTGCAAAGCAGTTAAGTTACCAAGAAAAAGTGCTTTCTTAACAGTTTTTTGAAATTTCCCCTAATTTTTCCAACTTTTTGAGAGAAGAAAAGTTAGTAAGATGCTAGTAATTATGTAATTTTCTTTGATGAAAGTTACTACTGCCAAAACAATTAAATTGATAGGTAAGATTTTAGGATAATTATATTGTTAAAACACAATATTGCTAGTCATATTTTTAGGTCTCTCAACTGGAAATATTTTGTTTGAAAAAGTGGATGAGAAATGCTTAGAATTATTAACAGGTGGATTATTCCAACTGTCAATGGATGGACTGAATGTTAACTAAAATAGCTGATTATTTTTTTAAATAGAGCAATTTAATATTATGAATTTTGTAATTTCTAAGAAATTGCTATACATACCTAGAAATATATTCAATAGTATATTATTTAAAAACACTAAAATTACTCATTATTTCATATAATGTTTAATTCAGTGAAGAAAATTTCATATTTTTTAATATTGACATTGATTATTTAAATAAAAATTTTCTGTTATAGTTGTAAATTTATTAAAGGTATTCATTAAATAAATTCTAAGTTAGATAAAATAAATTGTCTCATTAAATTTTACCATTATTTGTTTATATTGTTAACAAAATGTAATTTGAAAATATTTCATACTTATAATTGTATACTTATTTGGTTAAGAACAATTGGTTAAATTTCAAAAAAATTATTTAACGTGAATGTCAACACCTCCTTAAAAATTTTTGATGTGACTCCTGGAATTCGATTCTTGGAAATCTGTACAAACCCTGTAATTCACTTAAGTTCAATATTCTAAAGTCTTTATATCAGATTAATATCAAGATTCTTTAATATCAGATTAAAAAGGAAGCGGAAGAATTAGCTGAGAAAATGCAGATGGAATTAAGTTGTGTCCAGCAACAGCTGCAAAATAGAAAATTTTCCTTTGCTGAAAAAGAACAGAAACTTTCCTCAACAATACAAAAATTAAAAAATGATGTTAAAGAACTTTCATTTGAACGATTGAACCTACGTGAAGAAATCGATCAGCGAAATTCTTTATTAGAGGTATTTTATTCTTTTTGAACATTATTTCTTGTGGTTTAGTGTTTAATCAATTTAATTGTATCCATAAAAATAATTTCACTTTTTCAGAACAAAAGGTGTAATTAATAGTTATGAAATGTCTTATTGTTGTGTTAAATGTGTTTAATTATATTTTTAGGGATTATACTTAAAGCATATATTAAAATTTACCCTTATTTTAGTTTAATATGAACTTTTTTCTGAAAAAGTTTGCAGATTTGTATTAATTAATATTATGTTGTAATTAAAAAATCAACTGTCCTCAACAATTATAACTTTATATTCATTTGGTTTTTCTATCTGTTTGCCAGTTTTATTTTTTCACAAGTACTTTTAAAAAAATTTTGAGACAGAGAAACCTGTTTCAATTTTTAAAAAGTCCTTTTTTAATTATATTGTTTCAAATAGTAAAACTAAAAATCACATATAAAGAATTTACTATAATATAATACATATCTGATGATATACAGAAATATTGCATGCTGTAATAGTAATCTTTTGTTAGATATTGGTTTTCATATATCTACTTTAATACAATTCAGTTTTATCATTTGAACTCTGGCAAAATTAGAAAACAGTGAATCACAGGTAAAACCTCTATGAAAATCAACTTATTGAAAAAGAAAAAAATTTGCCATCATTGCTAAAGCAAACAGCCATATAACATTAATATTATAATTTTTGAATAAATGTTTTTAATGATTGCAACAAAAAGCCATTAAATGAACTGTCAGTGGTATATAACAATTTTGAAAGTGTTGATAATTATTGAACTTGTTTAATAATATTTAGCATTTTATATTAACATTTGCTGTTAAAAACGCACATTTATGTATTTCTAATTGTTTTCTTTTGTTTTTTTTTTAACTCAAACACACTAGTCAAATAAAATATTTAGCTTAAAAAATTCATGAATGTTTTCTGATAAATAATAGAGAAAACAAATTTTGACAAATATTTTTTAAATGAGATTTGATTTGAAAGATGAATTTTATATATATTATTTACTAAGCTCTCATGGGTTGGTGGTAGTCTCTTTGGAATAAAAGGTAATCTGTTTGTCTTTCTAAGGTTTGACATAGATATGTTAATATTCTGTTTCTGCAGGAATTTGCTTGGGAATTTTCTGCATTACCTCTCTAACAACGTAAATTCATCTGTCCGTGCAAGCTCTTTGAGAATATAATACGCTGAAATGTCTTAGAATAGTGTATGTTTGTTTACCTATTTGCTGCAAATTGACGAATTAACATTAAAATGAATAAGAAATAAATATATTTCATACCACAAATAAAAAATTTAATAAATAAATTTTTGAAAAGAAATCATTTAAATTAATTATAATTATTATCAAATTTATTATATGTAATGACTTTTTTATTTCATTATTTCTTCCTTCATTTTAGGTTCTTTGTTTTCCAGTGTTTCCAACCAATTTTTCTAGTCTTGGACCAGTTATTGCGGCTCATAATAATTTGATATTCTTCATTTTTATGTTTTTGATTTTTCTTCGTGCATTGTATGATCAACTTTTATATTGATTTTTCATAAACTTTCGAAGATCAATGAACTTTTGAATATGGTGATATGTATTCTTATTATTTAATGAATGAGAAACTGAGGAATAAATATTTATAAAAAAGTTATGCCTTTTTTCATAATGTTCTTCCTTTTATTTTAGATTGTAAGATGATTTTGCTTTCACTGTAAAGATACCAAATAAATAGCACTTGCAATGAATAAAATAACCTCCAGTTCTGAATGGTAAATAAATAGTAAGGGAACTTAAAATAGAACCAAATGGTTTGCAGGAAAAGCAATAAACACAGACTTTTGTAGTTGAATAAGCTAACCAGTTACACATGACTTTCACCATTTTTCATATTTCTCAAATAATGAAGAGGGTGGAATCTTCAACCGTTATCATTATACAGAAAACTGAATTCTTTTAATGGTTGAGGTAATCCTTCTTTTACCAAAAAATATATTTCTACTTCTGATAATCTAGTTGGCCAGAAGCAGAGATATGAATTTATCACTGTACCAAATGTCATCTTCATTAAAATATTTCTGGAGTAGATTCTTTGTATGATTTAGGGGTAAGCACCTCTTTAGCAATATTGGTTTCTTGATTGGTTCATAATTAAGATTTGAAGCAGCTTCTAATATTCCTGTTTCGTCATTGTTCCTTTTAATGCATTGTAGATAACTTAAAGGATTTCCAGTCTGTTTTTGAATTCGAACTTGTTTTTCAATTCTTTAACTTTTATACAGAGCACCCGATAATCTTTTACATCCACCAGACATTCTATAAACAATTAAGAAATAGCTTCGATAAGAAAATCATTCTGTTTTATTTAAACGAAACAGGTTTTTTCGAGTATTTTTGAATGTTATAAGGCGATATTTTGTTGGCTTTATTAAAGGTAAAATGTAGATAGAGAAAAGAAAAAACATTTTATAATCGTGATTAGAGTTTGAGATTTAATCAAAGCTTCATACTAGCTTCAAGGTTTCATTAAAACCATCAAAGGTTCAAGGTTTCATTAAAACCTAAGTGTCAGTCAGACTAGAAACCTTTTTAAAACTATACCCTAAAGTTTAGGGTCTAAACAAATTTATCAAACTTATTTAAATTTAAAAAGCAAATTATTAAATTAAATTGAATTTAATTTAATAAGCTATACAAATTTTTCTTCCTTTTGCTGAAACGAATTGGGCAATTACTCTATCAAAGTTGATTATTTCAAAATTTTCTTTTTCTATGAATTCTCTTTAACAATTTTGACTCATGGTGGATCGTAAATACGTCAACATTAATTTTAATTTGCTGGCCGAGTTTTCATAGCTTGCAATTATATAGAAAT
>JAJQOW010002020.1:0-26858 GCA_037975125.1 Latrodectus hesperus | reverse complement strand
GGGTCACTCTGAAATATTTGAGATACAACTAGGTTCTTAAAGTTATACTTACAAAATTTTAGATGTGTTCAAAGTAGTCTCCTCTAGCATCAATGCACTTTTGTAGACGTATTTTCCACAGATTAAATGCCTCAAGCCATTCATTTCTTCGAATAGATGAAAAAATGCATTTATAGCCACATCAATCTCTTCTTCTGAATGAAAATGACGTCCACGTAAATTCTTATTTAGATTAAAGAATAACCAAAAGTCGCACATAGCTAGATCAGGTGAATACGGTGGATGTTTGATAGCTTTAATTTGTTTTTGTTTAAGAAACTCAACTGTTAATCCGGCCGTATGTGAAGATGCATTGTCACGGTGAAGCATTAGTCACCTAACATTCAGTTCTTGTAGAATTTCTGGAAGACATTCAGTGGTATATCAGTTTGTTGTTACTGTCTTCTGTCCTTCCAACTTGATGGCTTTGACCCATCCCGTACTTCTGAAGAAAACGGCATACATCACTTTTTTCAGTGCGCGTTGTTTTTTCACCATTGTCGGCGTGGGATCATCTTCAAAGACCCATACTTTGCTTTCTTGACGTGTTGGAATGTCAAAAAACGGTATGTACGTTTCATCACCTGTTACAATTTTAGAAATGATGCGATGGCCACCATCATTCAGCATATTAAGAGTTTCTTTACTGATTCTGACACGCTCCTCCTTTTGATACTCAGTTAGATTATAGGGGAACCCAACGGCAAATTTTTTTCATATGTAATTCTTCATGAATAATTTTGTGTATGGCTGCGAATCCAATGTTAAGTTCCTTCTGTATCATTTGATAGGTACAGCGATTATCATCCATTAACATTTTTCGTATGGCAGACACATTATCCAGGATTACTGCCGACGGCGGCCTTCCTGTGTGTTCTTCATCCTGAAGAAAATTGCGACCAATTCTCTGAAACATCTGAATACAGTAGCACGAGCTGGAGATTCATCACCCAATGCTAATTGCAACCATTGAACGTATTCTTCTTATTTAATCCTGCTTTGAAATCGCTGAAAATCAGAGCGCGAAAATGTCCTCGCGTCAACTCCATTTTCTCTTCTGCTTAAAAATTTATTCCACGCTAAACAAGTTGAAGTAATTCAGTAAAAAATGGTCTTCTGTGTTAAAATATTTAGTACTTTAAAATTAAACCGTTATTTTTAATTTGTAAATTCTCATCTGCTCGTATCTCAAAAGTTTCGAAGTAACCCTCATATTTGCATGAAAAATATTTCAAACACAGTTTCAAAGCTTATTACCGAATCCAATGAAGGTAAAGTCATATTTTAGTCCACCACTTGGAGAGCTGGAAAATTGACAACAAACATTTTCTCGCCAACCAAACAATGACGCAATATCACATAACTACGGAATTTGAAAATGGATGTATCAAAAATTTCTTCCACTTAGATATTTTTGCGTTTTATAAATTCGAATATCGGTATTTCTAATTATCGTGTATTTGTATTTATTTGTATTTTTATGTGATTTCAATTAATTTTGAATATTGTAACTTTGAATATATTTCTTATTATTTACATAATTATATGATATTATACATTTTTTCGAATATCGCGATTTCGAATTATTCCTTTTACAGCTTGTAAATCAATGCAAGCACCTAGAAAGATAATTTTATCCAATTTTTGCAGATTATTATTATAAAATATGAATAAAAAAGTGATAAAACAAATGACGTTTATACATGACTTACAAAATAAAATATGTGAATAATTTTTTAACGTTTGGTTTCAATTAATTATGCAATATAACTGTATCAATACTGTGAACAATATCGAAATGTTTGTAATATCTTCGTCTTCATTTAACGGGGCAGTAGAGCAGACAACTGAATCTTTTGTAATACTCTTTGGATGAGGTCAACAACCGGCCAATAAAGCTAAAAAACTAGCGAGAATATCGTTTTTGGATCCTCGTAGACGAAATTATCTGCTTAGTTTCTAGAAGGAAATAAAAAATAAACAAGAACTACAATTCATTTTGTGAAATAAACACAGCAATCCTTGAAGAATTAGTACTACACTTTTGCATACTGAAATGAAAACCAAAAAAATTAGAATTCAACATTCTAAACATATGGTAAAGAGCATTTCTATTTATGCATTCAACTTTTGTGGGTCTCAAAAGGTCCATTGGAAGGTATGGAAAACATATAAGCAATCGCCACATTTTTTGTTCTGATTTATCTTCTATTTCTCGAAATAAAAGTATCTAATTCTAATTAATTAATTATTTTAAAATATTTGGCCTAGAAATATTAGAATACTATTATTTTTTTATTGGAATTTCCAGTAGATTTAGTGATTTTAACTAAAACTATCATTTTAATATATTTTCATTGAGCCGACCTATGGCTGAGTGGTTAGCGTTCCTGACTCCTGAGCTATGGGTCCCGGGTTCGAATCCCGGTTCGGGCAGCAATGTTACTTTCTTTCTCTGTGATTCTCTGTCCTTTCTTCTGTGATGATGTATGAATGTGGCCCACCCTATAAACGGGTTTGTGATGGTATGACGCTTGTAACGCAATTCACCTCCGTGACTTATTTCACAGGTGCCCGCTGGGTAACGACAAATGAGAAGCAGTTTCAGGCCTTGTTGTGGCATAGGGTTCGTCACCCAAGTGGCCACCCTTGGAAATATATATATTGATAGAAAAACTTTCGTCTCTGTCCATCTGAAAATTATTTTTATAAAAATATTACTTAGTAGTAACCAATAAAAGTGTAGTTCGAAAAAACTTCAACTAATAAAAGTCCAGTTCGAAAATTATCATATGAAAGACCAAAAACTATGCACTTTAAGTTTTTTGTATTAGAACAATCCAGCTTGGCGATGTAATCTGCTAATTTGGCTCCGTATTTCATTTTCAGCAATGAGGTGGGTCCAAATAAAAGATACAACCTGCAATTAAAAAAAAAAAGCACAATTTAAAAATATTTCACCAAAATTGAAGAATTTTCTTCAAGATACAAGGGTGTCAAAACTCCAATGAAACACCACTCACATCAAGATTTTTTCTAATATAGCAGACATTTCGAGTTCTTGTTAAAAATCATTTTACGAAAGAGTTGCTGTCATCAACAGATTTGACAACCATACCCATAGTAGGAAATTTGATTCTAAAAAGATGGGTTTGTTTAAATGTCGTTTATTCTTGCTAACACTTTTTTCACCAAAACATAACTACAAGCAGAAAAGATCTAAAACAGCAACTCGTAATGTAAAAAATTGTAAGTGTAAGTTTAATGTCAAAAAAATAAAGAAAAAAAAAATTATCAATTTCACATTTTATTGAAATTTTCATCTTTATTATTTTAAATTACCAAGTGCTCTCTACTTTTTCTGTTCTTTATTTTATTTTCATTTCTTAATTTTATTTAAAAAAATGTTGCTCTTTACTTTTATATATATATATATATATATATATATATATATATATATATATATATATATATATATATATATATATATATATATATATATATATATATATATATATATATATATATATATATATATATATATACATATATATACATATATACATATACATATATATATGTATATATATATACATATATATATATATATATATATATATATATATATATATATATATATATATATATATATGTATATATGTATATATATATATATATATATATATATATATATATATATATATATATATATATATATATATATGTATATAGATATATGTATATATATATATATATATATGTATATATATATATATATATATATATATATATATATATATATATATATATATATATATATATATATATATATACATATATGTATATATGTATATATATGTGTATTTATATATATACATATATATATATATATATATATATATATATATATATATATGTATATATATATATATATATATATATATATATATATATATATATATATATATATATATATATATATATATATATATATATATATATATATATATATATATATATATATATATATATATATATATACGCACATAAAGAATGAAAAATAGTTTTAGACCTGTTATAAGCAAATATTAATATTTTTAATAAAAGTATTATTGACTAGATTTAGAAAAAAATTAAAATGTTAAGCGCAAAAACAAAAAATATTGTATAAATTGCATAAATATTTTCTATTAAAAAAGTTTCTATTAGAAACACACAGATGTAAAATATTAATATTGGTGATAAAATATTTACACTGGTTTTGATAGCTATTAGCTATTATTCATTAGGTTAAAAAAATTATTTTGCTTTCCGATACAAATTTAAAAATATGCTTACATAAATTTATTTAAAAAAAATCCAACTTTTTATCAGTGTCAGTATATATAGTCAGTGTCATATATATATATATATATATATATACAAGCTGACCCAGCCACGCGTTGCAATGGCTGAGTTTTTAAAATACATTGAATCAATTTTTTACTAATTCTTGGGTTCAATCAAATTAATATTTTCTAAAAAATTTAGAATAGGTTCATTCATAGGAGATTAAAAATAAAACGTTTCACCAAAATTTAATAGTAATAGGTAAAGTATCGAAATTTTGAAATTAAGCACAAATCAACATATACTTTCTGAATTTACATTTTATTCATCTTATATTAAATTATAGTTTGTAATCAGTGACTTACTTATAAAATATACTATATAAATTAAAGACATCTAAAAATAAATTGTTATAAATGAGGTAGATAACATTGACATCGAACTATTATTATTTTAATTTTAAATTATATTAAAACTAAAAATTTTTTCCGCGGCATTATACTGAAATAAACAAAAATTAAAAGAATGTATCATTTGAATAAATAAATTAGATCAAAATGTTCTACTGAATAAATTAATAATTATCAAATTATAAAATAAAAATAAAAAATAATAAAAGGCTATCAAGAAATACTTACATATTTTCGAGGTGGTATGAAAATTAGTAGAGAAAAACAGTAATAAATAAAATTTTATTTTACTATTTATAATATTAAAAATATTCAAACTGAATACTGCACACTAATAACACAATACAAAGTATAATTATGAAAATGATTCACGAAAAATTGTTATAGTATCATTATACATCATGAAAATATATGTAAATTCTATATTTAACCACGCGCTTGCGCGCGCACGATAATTTTCTCGAAGATGGTATAATCTAGAAAAATAAACACGTCGCCATCTGCCGAATACCTGTGCAACTTAGATGCTAAACCGCCATCTATTAGGAACTTACAGAACTAACCTAAAAAATAAAAAAAAAAATTAGGATTGTACTACCCCTAACATTTAGGGGGATGAAAAATAGATGTTGGCCGATTCTCATAGATACCGGATAAGCACAAAAAATTTCATCAAAATCGGTCAAGCCGTTTCGGAGGAGTATGGCAACGAAAACTGTGACACGAGAATTTTATATATTATATATATATATATATATAAACATACATATGTATACATATATATATATATGTATATATATTTATATATATTTATATATATATATATATATATATATATATATATATATATATATATATATATATATATGTATATATATATATATATATATATATACATATATATGTATATATATATATATATATATATATATATATATATATATATATATATATATCATATATATATACATATATATATATATATATATATATATATATATATGTATATATATATGTATATATATATATATATATATATATATATATATATATATATATATATATATATATATATATATATATATATATATATATATATATATATATATATATATGTGTATATATATACATATAACCACTGTCAATGTAAGTTCTTAATAAATACTCATTAACTCTCTACACAGAAAAATTCAATGATTTATTTTCTTCATAAATATATTTTAGAAGTTAAAAATAAAGTCGAATAACCTAAATAAATATCTTTTTCATATTAAAATGCAAGCGCAAACTTATTTACCAAAAACACACCAGCGATTCACAAAAGAAAAATTTATTGAATTTAACGCAACTGAAAGACTAAACCTTTCGACTTTAAAAAATATATAAATATTAAATGTATAAAACAATAAATAAAAAAGTAAAGTATGTCATACTTACAGCACTTACAAAAAATTCCAGAAAAAAGTGAAACGTTGAGAGGCAGAATAAATCCGATGACTTACAGAGCAGAGTTGATCACACACTCGAAATGAAACTACAGCTCTGTGGT
The DNA here is from genome assembly GCA_037975125.1 of Latrodectus hesperus. NCBI lineage: Eukaryota > Metazoa > Arthropoda > Arachnida > Araneae > Theridiidae > Latrodectus > Latrodectus hesperus. The sequence continues at coordinate 20,531 of JAJQOW010002020.1, read as the reverse complement.
TTTAAAAATGGCGTGGCTGTTTCATTTAACAACCGCTAAATAAAATTCAAATTTGTATGAAAATATTAAAGATGACGTAAGAAGGACCAATTCGAATGGATGCTGACAGCAGCACAGTTACAAAGAAAAGCTTTCGTCTGACCCGTCATTGGAAGAGATTCCTATTTATTTATACATTTGACTGGAATCATGAATTATTGTTATTGGGGGTCATTAAATAAAAAAGCACACACAAGATTTCCTCAGCTGCATTCTAATCGACTCTGTTAACGAAGAAAAGTGTTTAACTGAAAATTTGCTGTCGAAAAGTTGTATACTTCCCAATATGGAGTACAGATTTGATAATCAGTCAACTTTAAATTTAGGAATAAAAAATAAACGTAATTCTTTTTCATAATTATTGAAAATATATTAAATTAAAAAAATATTTTATCTAATACTATCAAAGCATGATAACATGATATAAGCAAGCATTTTATGACAACATAAAATATGAGGAAATGTGACTATGAACATTCTAAACGTGTAATATATAAATAATTTAGGTAGAAGGTACGCGTTACATTTGGCACTTCTGCATAGCGTATGCATGTTTTGTACAACTGAAAGTAAAATTAGCTTTCTATTTTTAAATTACCTTGATGTCAAAGTTTTAAGTGTGAATAAATGACAGCATGTACTCTGACTTCATCTATAGAGGGCGCTATTGAGGTATTTCAGTTTGTGCCACTCGTTTCTTAATTGATCTGCATTTGTCATTATGTCCTGCAGTAAGGTTTCACCAGTTATAGCATTAATGTATAAATAATTTAGGTAGAAGGTTCTGGGTTCGATTCCGGATACCTCACAACTGCATGATTTTACAACTGAAAATAAAAATTAGCTTCCTATTTTAAAATTACCTTGATGTAACTAGATGTAATTTTGTAAATTACAGATAATTATAAGGAAAGCTGAGAAATATTGAAATATCTCTCAAATATTAAAAATAAAAATAAAATTTTACATGACAAAAATAGAACATTTTTTATAGCTAAAACCAAGAATATTTTCATTATCTGATTATGTCATTATTTGTATTTTCAAATTTTTATTTTTCTTTTAAGAAAAGTTTTGAATTTTATATTTGTGAGCATTTTATAATTTATTTTGTAATGCATATAATGTAATTACTTTATGTAAAATGAAATATTGCATTAAAAGTATTTTCAAAATATTTTATGATTCACTTCTATATTTATTATTATTTTGTTATTTTTTTTATTTTAAAATTTATAGACATAATTTTTTATTATTTTTAGATACATAACATATTATTTTATGTATTAAATAAGTACATGCATTATAAAACACAATAATTAATAAAAATTCAATAATTTCGTAATTCCTTATTAGTTTAATGAATTATAAGGGAATTTTAAAGCATTATTCATTTTTATGAATTTATAATTTAGAACATCACTGAGATGTATCAATACTTTAAAAAAAATCTATTCTTTTCTTTAGCACATTTATTCCCTTTTTAATCAACTATAAATAAAGCAAACAAAAAACCACTGGTGACAATAATATACTAGCAAATATGCAAATATATATATATATATGTTAGAATTATCGATCTTAACCATTATATTTAAGCATTTGGTAGCACTTACAATTTCAAGTCCTTAAAAAAGGAAAGATGCTTCCTTTGTTTTGATGTCTGTTCAGCTAACACCTGATTCACATTTTTCATAACTACATTTAACATTAATATTTAATTTTATCGTAGTAAATATAATTTTTAAAAAATCTCATTATTTAGATCTGCATAAAAAACTGCAAGAGCATCCAGATAACAATTATTGTAATTTCAATTCAAATGTCAAATTTCATTCCATTGAAAACAATTATTTTTATATATCTATTGCATATAGAACGACATTTTTGTAGTTTAGAAAAAAATTATTAGCATAAAGTATTTTATATACTTTTATCATTCTGCAGATTACAAATTTTAAAATTCTTGAATGCTTTAAAATGTATAGTAATAGTTAATGAAAAAATGAATTGTAATTATAATTAACTATTTAATGCTTAAAAATTTGTTATTAATATTCCACAAAAATAAATATTTTGAAGTAAATTTACTTTTGAAGACGATAAGTTTAAAAACTTATTTTTATAAATGAGGTCAGTTCTTAGAAACTTCTATTTTTGATGAATTGTGTTGAAGATTGTTATTTTCAGTCTTCAAATGACAGATAAATAGTGAATCATCTGTTTGTAATTTAATCACGTGATGAGTTTTTGTCGTATCATTGAAGATTGATCGCATCACCTGGTTTTCGTCAAAGAATTCGCTTTCGAAGTCTGTCATCCTAGACCATTCTCTGTGGCCATAATTTATTGTATGAAAAGTGAGGAAGTGGAAAGGTAAACAGAAAGAATGGTTTTGGTTGGGAAAGACAACAAAGAGATACAAAAGCTTAGAATGTCCAGCTGATAAGAGCACGTGGTTCGTAAGGCAGGCGCTGGCATGAATTCAAAGAAACTGGTGTGAACTCTCTGGCGGCCTTTTATTTACCCGTATATTTCCACAAACCATTAGGCCAGAAATCAAGCAAGCTATTGTGTAGAAGGTCATTTGGGTCAAGTTATTTGGCCAAAATCTGGGGCTGTTTAGCCACGGTCATTCACAAAACTTTGAATTTTTACTCGGATGCTTGTGTGTTCTGTCAAGAATTCGACAAATATATACTCAACGATAATTTATTGTTTTTAAGCTGGAATTATACATTTTATTTCGCTTTTTAATCAAAGTTGGCTGAAAAGTGTCATACATTTTTCATTTTATGCACTTATTATTCACGTAAAATAATAATCATCAGCTTTTTCATTATATGTAAATCGTTTGGCAAAATTTTAGTAACATCCACTACAAAATTTATTTAGGTGAGTAACATCATCTGAATAAATACCAAATTTACAGATTTTACTCGTGAATTTTTCTGTCACAGAGTACTTTAAATTCTTGCGTGTTTCTTTCTATACATATTCTTAATAAAAGTTTCTTTCCCTGAAAGTTTTGCTTCCCGATTTTTCTCAACTATCTTAGCAGTCAGTGAAAAGTTTTTTAATTTTGAAAAAATTGAGGAAACTATTAAAAAACAGGAGAATTAAGTCTATTTTAACACACCTGCTAAGAACGTCTATTATTTTTACGTTATTATAATTAAACGGTTTATCAATAAAATGAAGGATTTATTAAACGATTTCTTAGAAGAACTTGAAAAGTAAGCTCATATAAAAAATTTCTATATTTACACTAAATCGAGTTTCTAATAATGTGATAAAACAACACGATTAACTACTGATAATGATATAAATTTTATATTCACGACTCCATTTTAGAATGGATTATTTGTTTTAACGTGGTTAAATGCTCCATTTACAAGTGTCATATATTTATACATGTAATATGTTTTGCAGCTACTAATTTTTTAAAACTACAAGTTATTTCTATTTATGAGCTAAAATTATAAATACTTAATTTGTATTATAAATTGCTTAACTTTTTTCTCTTAGAAAGCCTGAGAACAAAACTCTTTAACTTCTGACTTTTCTCTTTAGCACCGATAATTAACGATACTTTTTAATGTACATTTTGCAAAGGTTATATATTAGAAAAAAGTATTACACCTACATGTATTTAAAAATAAAAAATATAATAATCAAACTTAAAAAGCAATGAATTTTTTCTTTGGATGGCATTTTAATTTGTGATAATATATTAGATCATACGAGGGTGACTCTGAAATTTTTGAGATACAACTAGGTTTTTAAGGTTATTCTTGCAAAATTTTAGGTGTGTTCAAAGTAGTCTCCTCCAGCATCTATGCACTTTTGTAGACGAATTTTCCACAGATTAAATGCCTCAAGCCATTCATTTCTTCGAATAGATGAAAAAATGCATTTATAGCCACATCAATCTCTTCTTCTGAATGAAAACGACGTCCACGTAAGTTCTTTTTTAGATAAAAGAATAACCAAAAGTCGCACATAGCTAGATCAGGTGAATACGGCGGATGTTCGATCACTTTAATTTGATTTTGTTTAAGAAACTCAACTGTTAATCCGGCTGTATGTGAAGATGCATTGTCATGGTGAAGCATTAGTCCCCTAACATTCAGTTCTTGTAGAATTTCTGGAAGACATTTAGTGATATACCAGTTTGATGTTACTGTCTTCTGTCCTTCCAGCTTGATGGCTTTGACCCATCCCGTACTTCTGAAGAAAACGGCATACATCACTTTTTTCAGTGCGCGTTGTTTTTTCACCATTGTCGGCGTGGGATCATCTTCAAAGACCCATACTTTGCTTTCTTGACGTGTTGGAACTTCAAAAAACGGTATGTACGTTTCATCACCTGTTACAATTTTAGAAATGATGTGGTGGCCACCATCAATCAGCATATTAAGAGTTTCTTAACTGATTTTGACACGCTCCTCATTTTGATGCTCAGTTAGATTATGGGGAACCCAACGGCAAACAACTTTTTTCATATGTAATTCTTCATGAATGATTTTGTGTATGGCTGCGGATCCAATGTTAATTTCCTTTTGTATCATTTGATAGGTACAGCGATTATTATCCACTAACATTTTTCGTATGGCAGACACATTATCCGGGATTACTGCCGACGGCGGCCTTTCTTGTGTGTTCTTCATCCCGAAGAAAATTGCGACCTCTTCTAAAATCTCTAAACCATCTGAATACAGTAGCAGGAGTTGGAGATTCATCACCAAATGCTAATTGCAACCGTTGAACGCATTCTTCTTGATTGAATGCTGCTTTGAAATCGTCGAAAATCCTAGCGCGAAAATGTTCTCGCGTTAACTCCATTTTCTCTTCTGTTTAAAATTTATTCCACGCTAAATAAGTTGAAGTAAGACAGTAAAAAATCGCCTTCTGTGTTAAAATACTTTGTACTTTAAAATTAAACCGTTATTTTTATTTGTAAATTCAAGTCTGCGCGTATCTCAAAAATTTCAGAGTAACCCTCGTATTCCTTTTTATAAGCATGTATTTTATATTTCTTTTGTCCATATTAGTTTCATCAATTTGTTTTACAGGAAACATTATTTTTTTATCAATTTTTATTCTTTACTGTTATTTAGGAGATACAATTTTACAACTAGTGCCTTCTTTTAAGTGAGAATGCGAGTAGACGAAAATATCCTTTTTTTCGACCGTTCTATTAATTTATACAATTTGCTTAGTGCACATTCTATAAAGGTATACGCATTAGAAACAAAGTATTATAGCTCAATTTTTTTTAAAAAAATATAATGTGTATTATATACGCATAGTTTAATTGTACAATTATTTTTTCCCAAATTTGTAGAATTTTATTGTTAGCTTTTATTTACTATTATATATTTATTTAAGTTAAATATTCAATTAAAGGCACTTTTGAAGAAAAGTTATAAATTAATTTATATTTCTTGCTTTAAACTGCGCCTTTTATCAAATTTTATTTGACTTCTTTTTGATAATTTAAATTAGCCACACATTTTATATCTATTAATCGTTTGATTTATAAGGATTTTTTATTTTTCTATGCCGTATATGCGGTTACACTTTTGTTTTCCTTATTTTTATTCATTTTTACATTTTTGTTAATTTTTTTTCATTATTTATTTATTTATTGCATTTTTCCTAATTGTTCTAAAGCATTCGAAACAGATTTTTATTGCATAGTTTACTCTTAAGAATCTACATAAATGCATTCCAAACATTCTTCATAACATGTTCAAATTTATGGACATTCCCATTTTATTTGCCTATTTGACTTTGATTTTTTTTTTGTTGTTTATACAATGTATTTTTCAGTGCTTAAAAAAATTTGGTGTTTTTTTTTTTTTTTTTTGAAAGGTTTACTTAGCTGGAATAAAAAAAGGCAACAATTATTCATTAAAAACAGCGTAAATATCTCCTACAATTTGAAAGGGAATACAGTACTAGGTAATTTGTACTTTTGGGTTATCCATTTTAGTTTGGCATGCGGAAAAAATTTTATTGATAATAGGCTGTTTTCACAAATCCCAATAAAGCAAAGTTTCCCTTATTACACTGCATTTATGAATGCATTGATGCAGGTGGGTGCTTCAGATTTTTTTGAGTTTCCTGGGTTATGAAACGGAAGTATGCCCCGTTATCTGTAAAGCACAAAACACGTTATTTATGCTAGAAGAATTATGGATATTTATTTGAAAATAAGTTTTACATTAATAGAAAAAGCATTACGTTCATCATCTAGTAAGTGTTACAGCAACATGAACATACATTTGGCTTACTCATATTTCATACTTAAATAAATTTTTAAAAATTCCTAAGTCTCTTGCCGAGAAATTTTATACATCTTAAACTTTTATGCGTGAGCAGTTAATTTAAATGACTGTTTTGATAATAATTCAAACATTAAATTACAATAATTCAATTTAAATAACTTTATCGATGTGATTTCTAATGTTTCATCAGAAATATTTGTAATTAATTAAAAGTTTTTATTACAAATCTAAATAATTCTCTCAAAATACGTGGCTAATATTTTAAAGTTTCGCACATTATGTACAACTGCGGAATATAACTGCTCTAATTGAATTCCTAAATTATATTAAATATTCCCAGTTCCTTTTATCTTTGCTAATATTACATTAATTTCTTTACTGAATGAATAATTCTTTGTTTATTTAATTTATTAAGGAAAATTTTAAGGATTTCATTTATGAAATATCAATAATTTTAATTAGTAAAAATTGCTTTAATTCTAGATGTAATGTTGTTGAATCAAAATATTTTCTGCTTTAAGGAATGCTGTAAATAATAGCTCAGTGTAAATTCGTTAATTATATTTAAAATTTCTTTATTTCCCTTTACCTTTTTGTTGAAATGTTAATAAGTTCATTACTGAATAAGTAAGGTTTAAAATATTTACTTTATTTAATTACCTGAAATCGGAATGTTTCTATTAATAAAAGGAATGCTTCAAATCTTCTTGACTCAACAAATAATGGTTAAAAATCAGGCATGTGTGTTTCACAATAAGGAGTACCAGAAACATAATTATGCGTAATTAACTTTTCACCTTTATTCAAAAAGTCTTGACCATTTATCTTTGTTAATAATACAATAATTTCTGTCTTAAAGTATCTGCATTCGAGCCAGCTTAAAAATTTATTTTTATTTATTTTTAGATAAATTATCAAGTAGTATCATAATTTTATATATTATATGTAAAATATGTGTATAATATTAAATGTAAATAATATTATATGTAAAAAATTTTATTTTACATATAATATTATTTCTGAAATTAATTATTTTCGGCCAAATTTTAATGAAAATTTAACAAAATAGTTAACTCTCTACAAAAAAATTTTAATGCATCAAAAATAATTTGATTTGGGCATAAGTTTTATGTGGCAATATTTTTTTAATGCAGCAAAATCTAAAAAAAACACTGAGTGATGAGAAAATAAAAATGTACACAAGTTTGATTATTTTACCAAATTTAACTGAACATTCCTTTTAAAAATAACTGTAAATGAAAAATTTTTTCATGTATATTCACAATTTTATATTATTTCATATATAATATCACTTGAAACACATAGGCCACATTACGCGCAAATGTTTTCCTTGTTACTCGTGATATGGTGCTAGTAGTTTGGATATTTTGTGAAAAATATATTTCTGAGAAAAATCGCTTGCGTTAGTGATGATGTTGCTGCCTTCTTTTTGAACGTATAAGCTAAAGCGTCCTCATACTTACAGCTATTAATCCGAAAAATACATAAATTAAAAAAAACTAAAATATCACTTTTCTTTACCACTTCCGGTTTGAAAGTCCAACTTCCTGCTTCGTTTTTTCAAAAGACGACCCATTTTAAAATTCCTGTAACTTAATTTCTATTTGACATACAGTGAAAGGAAAAACTGTTTTGGAAACTGGGAGATTCTAAGCTCCAAATTCGCAAAAAAAAAAAAAAAAAGACATAAGTAGTCGAAAATCAATTTTTTAACGTAGGCAGATACTGTACTCAAATAATATTTCAGTTATTTATTTTATTTAATTATTTTAAATGGAATGTGTTCATCAATATAAATTTGATCTTTTTCTTAAACTTGTTTTGATTCAATAAATAATGATAATGAATCAGATTTCTTTCGGATAATAGTTAATGCAGTTTAAACATAATTATAACAAATCCTATTTTTAGATTTGGAAATTTTATTTATCTCTGGTAATATCACAATTATTTTAATCTTGACGAGAACACTTTTATTATTTATTTAATTAAATTCATGTAAAGTCGAATGTATTGTTGTTTATGAAAATGGAGTGTTTCATTTAAAATTAATATATAAATCTGATGAAAAGAAATAGAAAATGGTTTCACTATTATTCATGACATATATTAACAATAATGTGACTCAATGGCTATGACTAGCACAATTAAAGTGACAGTCATCACTATAATAGTTTGTTGTATGTGTGTACCATTGTTAGCTCTCACGATTTGCACGATATTTACCCTGCGTTGTACAGTGATAACTATGACGATTACATTAATAATTATCATTATAACTGTTGTAGTTTATCATTTCACTGACAACTGTAAATCTAAAAATAAGTATACTTTAGGAATAATATCAAATATCGGAATATAAATTTTTTCTAGTGTATTTGTTGTTTATTTCATAAATATTATTCGTGATTGATATGGGGATTTAAAATTGACAAAAGGATCACCAAAATTCTGAAGGTAATTTTTTTATATTTCAATATTAAACAGGGTAAGCAGATTTCTTAGTCTTTAGTATTTTTATCTTAAAATTACTATTGTTCACTGATTTTTATAAGCGCATCTGTAAATTTAACATAAATAAAGTCGTATACACAAATATCAAAATATCTATTGCAAACAATTAACTTAATATTATTAATTTAACAGTTAAAACAAAATTTTAATATTAAACTCTAATTAATTCAATTCAGATCTTTTCCGGAAAACTTCACTAATGTCCCAGCAATGTCTTGTCTATTTATTTTTTATATAAATTCTGGTAATAATATGTCTTATTTTGAATATTTTCACATCAACATTTAATTTATGAATTAAATATTTCATTAATAAGTTTTCTAAATGACAGAAATCAATTGTTAAGAAGGAAATGTCGTAATTTATACTTCATTATGCCACTAGTTTCTGTTAATATTTATTATAATGGAATGTTTTACAGATTTTTTAAATTTTCTAGAAATATTAGTAAATTTTCTAACTAAAATTAAATTAGTGCAAAATGTACAAGCACTCATTAAGAAAACTTTGCCTGCAAATGGGAAACAGACGACAATACAATAATAAATTAATTAAGTAGTTTAGTCATGCTTGATTAAAATTTTTTGTGTTAGTTAATTAAGAGTGAGATTTCTCTCAAATATAGTGTATACGTTAGTAATAGTAACAGTTAATATTAGAAAATTAATTGGGTTGCTTTATCGTTGTAGAAACAGAATTTTTAAAAAATGAAAAAGTTGTCATATTTATAATTGTTTATTATATACATATATTATATATATATATATATATATATATATATATATATATATATATATATATATATATATATATATATATATATATATATATATATATATATATATATATATATTACCACTACATGGAAAAACACAATAATTTAGTATTAGTATAAATTCATTCTTCGGATCTGAACACAACCCTATAGAAATTAATCCTAGAAAAAGTTATAAAAGCATCTATATATTTAAGCTATCTAATTTAATGATTTAAGACCATATACACTCATATTTATTTTGTGAAGATGCAGTTAGGAAGCCAATCATTGGAAATTCAACAGCATTGAATATCAGTATAAAATAATTGAATTCTGAATGGAGAAATGAAACAAACAAAATGCCATGATCAAAAGGAAAAAATGTAGTTAAATTTTAATAAGTGTATGGAAATACTTTGTTGAAAAAAATCAGTTTTCTTATAGATGAAGACAAGACTAAATACATGCTAATTTTTAAGGAATGAGAATAATAAATTTAAAGTGTGGTTAATAATTTTTTCATAGGCTAAAATATCAACACTCACAAAGTCATGTGGGCATTGAGATTAAAAGACGAATTTTGGCAGCTAATCAATGCCTTCATGGCCTACGTAACTTTTTTTTAATCTGAATTAATCACATGGAACACTAAAATTTACATTATAACATATTACTTATCTGATAAGTATTAGATCTATCACTAAGACTTGGACGTTTATTAAATCTCAGGCAGTACAGGCTATCTTGAAATGAAAGCTTTTGAGCTACCAACATTCGAGAAATATTTTTGTTGCTGTGAATGAAAACAAAGTCCGGAGATGTCGGCCTAATTTTGAGCAGTTAAAATTATTCAAGGATAGAGATATCTTCAAATTCATTAAAAATGAAATTTGAGGGCCCCGTACGCAGAATGACCTCCTTATCATTAACATTTAAAAATTTGAGTCAAAAGCTTTTTGGATTAAAAAAAAAAGTTGGGAATCTATTGAAAAAAATGGAAGAAATTTCTTGGGGAGGTCTTGGCTCATCAGGGGCTATGGTGTCAATAGAAGAAGAAAAGAAATAGTTTGAGTGTGTATGATTTATTTAATGTTTTTCAATTAAATAAATAGTGTATAGTCCAGTGAAACTGGTACCCGTACACCTGGGCTATGCTTCCAGCGTTTAGATTGTCGCCATTACAAGAAAGGGTGCTACAATCAATTCAGAGTGACATTGTAGTCCGTTAAATACAATATAGGGTAGGATTCTAAAAAACTGCAATTTTACTTAAATACATAAGGAATAGAAACTTTTCTATTCGAAAATAGATCTTTCATTTTGAGTCCCACTCTTGAAAGATCGCCACAAATCGTAATTTGTTTCACATGATTGCCACAGGGGAGCGGTCACATGTGAACAAAGAACTCACACTTTCTCAGCATTAAAAGGCACGGATCATCCATCAACTTTGTTGCTGAATGAAATAAGATTTTCAAAACTTAGTTTTTCTTTGTTCTGGTATGTACACAAATGAGAATTGACTGTGATATATATATATATTTGTATTTTCCAAGATCTTTAAAAATAATTATCATATTATTATTGTTCAATATTAATTAATCAGTCATTACTAAAAAACAAACAATAATTCCGACTTTTTGCTTAGCTTCCCATTTTAAAATAAACAATAATGTAAACATTAAATGTTAAGATTAGTTAGAACAAAATTTTTTTTTGTGGCAGATGGGATATTCAGCATTATGAGAAAATTTCCTATAATTTCATAGATTTATTTCTAATTAAAGTTTTAGTAATTAGAATTGATTCATTGATGTATTCCTATTTAAAGAAACAATAGGATTAAAGAAATGTGTAATTTACTTTTGTGCAATCTTAAAAGTAAATGAAAAGAAATTTCTGTTTCAAATATGTAAAAATATTTAATTTTTTCCAAAATTTAAATTTTAATTTTACAGAATTGGAACTTTAATGCTAGAAATTAATTTTTGGGAATTTAATTATTTCAAGAATTATAAGTTTTTTCACACAAACTTAATAAATGTTTTAATTTTCCTAAAATTTTTAAATTTAGTTTTTTCTAAAATTTAACTTATGATGCTAATTTATCTTATTAATTGATGTTAATAGTAAATTAATTTATTGAAAACTGAATAATTCACTATATTTTTTTATTCTTTCAATAACATTAATCTGTATATCCTGATCGAATTAGCCTCCATATGGAAATTAGGAGTTTACAGTAATAGATAAAAAAACGACTCTTGAAAATTCAATATTTTGAAAAAAACAAAGTAAGTAATGAAGATAAAAAAAGAAAAAATATTCATGTGTTAAGTAAATTGTATACATGTATTGTTGTAGTTAAAAAAAAATAAGAACTGCTTTTGTTAAAATTTAGAAATGTAGATAAAATAATTAGCATTTTTTAAAATAAATAACAAAAAATTCTCGGTCTTTTTTACAAGAAAAATAGATTTATTTTTAATTTTTATGAAGTATATTTTCACACTAAAAATCTTATAAATAATAACATTCATTTGAATGTATAGATGGTATATTCAAAGGATTCATTTGAGGAATATTGATTGAAGTGATTTATTCTATGCAAATATGTCCTTCATTTATGATTGTATTGTACACATTATTTTAGGAAAATGTTACCCTGTGTATATTAACGATTTTCAGCGTTTTGCTTTTGCCTCGAAATTTATACATGGTTGTTACTCTAAAAAATTGCTTCAGCTGAAATCACTGTATTAAATTCGCAGGTTTGTAAGGGGAAAAAAAGAAATGCTGAAATAAAATTTCTATAAAAATTTTTAGCAACGTTATATTGATGGTTTTTTTACTGATTCCTCATAATATTTGTAACACATCCATTAGTTATATATCCCTTAAATAAAATAAAAAATTGAAAGATATCTTTGTTTATGTAATGCTTAACTCCAATTATTCTTTAATGTTATGAGAGCGAGAGACAACTTTTTTCATTAATTTTTATAATTATGAGCAAATTAGCGAAGTGAAGTTTCAGTAGCTGAGGTCTCTTTCAGACATGGCTTTTATATTAGTAGTCAATTTAATTAATGTAAATAATTAATAAATATTTTACTGTAATTTTTATTCACGCACATTATATTTTTATAATTTAATTACTAATATTTTTTTATTAAATAGAAATTTTGGGAGATATATTGAATTGAGGGAAATAAAAAAAATGCTGTTATATTATTTTATTGTTTCTTAGGCATTTAACGAAATGATATTTAAATTTTATTTTCTGAAGAACTATATCTATTAGTACACAGTTATAGTTATAATTAATATCGCAAGTTTTTACTTTTGCTCTGTAGTATAAACTTTAACAAAAATAACAACTTTAAAGATTGTTGTTTTTTACTGGACAATTTATTTGACATTATTTTAATTTTTAAGTGACAAACATTAATTTACATTTCGAATAATAAATCAAACTATGGATCTTAAAATAATAAATATGTATAAAAGTGTATTAAATTACCAGAATAAAATGCTGTTGCATGTGGTTCAAAATTATCAGTATTTAGTTATACATAAATCTATTGTTCGTTAAACACTTATTCTCTCCATATATAAGAATTGTATAATCCTAAACTTTGAAACATGGCACTTTGATCAAATGATAGCAAACTTTTACTTAAAAAACTGCTTTCTCCATGTTGTTTGAATTAAAAATTTGTTTTATAAATTTTATTTAAATTTATAACATTTATTAAATATTTTCAATGATAATAAATACATCAATGGCATTTTTTCAAGTATATAAATGTTATTCAATAATCCAGATTATAAGGAACTTGGTTGTTAGTGCCCATTAAATTGAACTATTTAATTGATCTACATAACAAAGCTTATTTTAGATGTAAGATTAAACTTTCTAATGTGAGATTTTTAGATGTAAGATTAAGATAATTGAAATAATTAATTTTCTCTTCTCCCATTAGTTATGCATAAATGAAAATTTTTTTTATAAAAAAGAGGGAAATAGCTACTTGCTACCTTCCAGAAGCGAGGAGAAATCTTTTATGAAAATATTGCACAACTTTTAAAAGTTGTGTTATAGTTGTGTATTTTCCCTTTATAAACTTCCATACATTTTTACGTAAATAACTTTTCTGGAAATTCGTATCAACATGCATTTTATTTTAAAGTAATTATTTAACGAGTTAATTAATTACTTAAAATTTTGAAAAGTGTAGCTATCTAAAGTTAGCCAGTGTATGTGTGTGTGATCCACATTTATTTAAATTAATCCCGAGCTATAACTTAAAGCCGAACTAACATTTGGTAAGATTTTAACCTACAAAATTTTGTTAATAGTTTATACAAATATTCCAGTATTATTTAAACTGAAATTTCTTAAAACATTTCTAACTTAGCAGCTGCGAGGAAGTTTCTGATGATTTTCATGTGACTTTTATGTGGTTTCAAGTGTATCTCTTCTAACAGTTTAATTTGTTTCTGATTCATTTGTAACACAAGCTTCGCAAATCCAATTTTGCAAACAGCTATAATTGGCAAATCTTAAACTATTTTAAAAATGTCAGTTCAAGTAATTTGACAAACAATTTATCAACAAATGTACTTCTGCAATATGCGATTTCTGCTATTTTATTATGACAAAATTTTGGAAAATATATATTTCCTTTTCCTCAATTTAATTTTATCTCCTATTTGTGTCCTTATTTGATGTGCGCAAGATTATGCATATAAGAATTCATGAAATAACTATAATTTGAAATTATTTTTTAGTATTTTGTGGCACACACATTTTCAATTTTTTTTTTTCATTTACACTACTATCACACATATCTTTGTTTATTAAAATTGAATTATAAAATTCAGAATATCAAAGGGTAGTTAAGTTACATTATCATTTTACTTTCCATTTCAAATGTAGCATGGTTTTATTTATATTGAACATCATGACTTAAAGTTATAAATTTAATCGAAGAATATTAAAAATGTATTTAAAATCAAAAATATTTAGTATGTGTTATTATTATAGATCTTATTTTCTCATAATTATTTTTCCAGTTAAGAAAACTCTCCTTACTTGAAATCTTGGAAAAATTGTTAAAAATGGTTCACACTTGTTTTGTATCTGATTTGTCAGCTATTTTTTAAAACTAATTAACTTAACTAATTTTTAAACTTTTATATAAATAAATTGATTTTATAGTGAAGTTTTAATTAATTTTGTACAATTTTTACACAAAAGCATAAAGTAAATATAATTTTAAAAATGATCTGCACTTCCATTTGTATAGTTTTTATAAAATTCCTTTTTCAATCTTCATTTTATTGTTATAGAATAGTTACTTTTCCTGTAGTAATGTCGTCACCTAGGACAAATTGTATTTTATCAATACTTATTTTGCTTTAAAAATGGTTTCAATACGAATTTTTAAATCGTATGGATTCATATAATTAATAATTGTTTTAGGAAAATATATAATGATGACATTTTTACGCACATTGTTACAGATTAAAATTTCAAAACTTGTTTACAACAAAGTGAAAAACGTGTTCAAACTGGATTTTTATTCATGATATGATCTTTCAGAAACTGATTTGAACAGAAGAACAAAAAATCTTCTCTGCATTAAACAGATAGCTGTAGTATATATTTGAAGTGAGTTTTCTTCTGATTAACGACATGTGCATTAAAATGTATGAAATAGTTGTATATTATAAGATGCTTTTTAAATGTCTCACTTCTTAAGCTATTATCCATTCTTTAGAACTGAACAGGGTCTGAAACTATCAAAGTTACAATGAAATTAAAAAAATTTTTGTCATTAGTTTTAAGAAAAAATGTCATAATATAATAATCAGTAAAAGTTTTGTCTCACTAATAGTAATGTTGAATATGTGGTCACCATTTTGTAATTTTAATTAATATAATTAGAAAAATCTATTATAATTTACAAATTAATATCAATTACAAATTAATAATAATTTACAAAATAAAATTTAATTTGTCACTTTATTGTAAGATAGGGAAGGATAAATTGTATTATATGTGCGAATATTGAAAAATAAGCAAACGCTTCTATACTACATAAATTGAGATATTTTCCTTCTCATAAAAGCGTTAAGTTTTCAAATTAAATTATTCACACCATTTATTAATAAATTTATTCAGTAAAAAATATTTAGTGCATAATTCATAATACCTTGAATTTAAATTTTTTATATGTTTTCATTAAATTCTAAACAGATAAACTTCGTCTGAAAATATTTTAAGGACTATTATTTTAAATTAAATCTAAATTATACATTGTTTTTTCCTTAAATCACTCATGGAAATGCCATAACATTGATTAAACATAAGATAAAAATTTATGCAAGTGTATATTGAGCACAATTACTGCTAAGTAAATGTTGTGTCTGTAGATTTAATGTCTAATGTTGCATTTAGAAATAAAATACATTTAAAGTAACCCAGAACACTTATAGCATTGAAACAAATATCATTTTATAAAACTCTAATGATAATGGGTAGTGAATAATATTTTAAAAAATGTACATCAGAGTTAAAAAAAAAAACTAAAACGTTTTGAAAAATACGATGAAGATTTTTATGTTTAAAACTAGTGTGTAAAAAATTGTGGAACTCTTTAATACCAAATTTTAAAAATTTTATAACTTACAAAATTTCAGGGCGTATTTCAAATTTTGAGATCCATCAGAATGTACTTCTAAAAACAATTATTATGAGACATCGTTAAATTTCAACTCCAATGAAAAATTCTGGAACTTCAAGATAGCCAACTGGACCACTTTTAGAAACTCAGTAGATAGTGAACTGGCTTCTCTGCCACTTAACGACTCTCTAAACACTTCCTGGCAGAATTTCAAAGAAGTTACTCTTAAGCATGCTAAAGCTTTTATTCCTAGAGGTAATGTGAAACGTTATATTCCTCATTTCACTCAGGATTCTACTATTTTAGAGCCTCTTTTCAAGAAAAGAAAACATCTTCTTGAAACTGCCAGTCATAAGGAAAATGGTTATAGATCTAAGATCAATAAAATTGATGCAGAAATTAAATTAGCATATATTTATTTAAAAAGATCTAGATGGAACGAAATTTGTAATCAAATTGACATGAGAACTCCCAATACAAAGCTTTGGAAAATAGTTAAGGGCATCAACAATTTCCAACCCCAATTCGAGGAGTGCAACTCAGTCAAAGATTACAATGGACAACTGTTTAAGAACGATGAATCTGCTATCAATGAACTCTCTACCTATTACCAACAAATAAGCAGGTTCAACTTCACCAACGAGGACAAACCTGCATTGCGTAAAGCAAGGAATATAGTACACGGCTGTCGTAGCTGTGACTTTGGTGATTTTTCTATGGCAGCTCACTTTTCTATCCATGAATTACTTTTGACAATGTCCTTCCTCGATCTCTGCAAATCTCCTGGCCTGGACGGTACCCATCGTTTTATGCTTGAAAATCTGGGATGCCTGGGAAAACTAAGACTAATTGACATTTTTAACTCTTCGTGAACCAAAGGCAGACTCACCCAAGAATGGAAAAAGGCCATCATTATTCCAGTTAAAAAGCTAAGCAAAAATTCTTACTTCCCCGAGGACTTCAGACCGATTGCTCTAACTTGTATCATTAGTAAAATCATAAAGAAAATGATTTTGATAGTTTTTTTTTCTGGATGAAAATAAACTTCTCCCTGAGCAACAGTATGGGTTTCGTAAAACCCACTGCATCATTCATCAAGTTTTGTTTTTTGCTCAAACCATCAGGGATTCTTAGAATCTTAAGCCTACTAATCACAGCATTGCGGCTCTATTAACCTGTCATGGGCTTTCGACAGAGTTTGGAAGCATAAACTCATCATTAAACTGCGTAATACATTTAACATCCGAGGTAATACATTGGCTTGGATTTTTGATTATCTCCATCAGAGGTATATAAGGGTTAAATATAACAAATCCTTCTCAACTTGGGCAAGGTGTTCCCCAGGGAGCTCTTCTCAGCCCAACTCTTTTTTCCTTATATTTGACTGGTATTGAGAGGACTATCTTTCCTGAAACACGCATTGGAATGTTTGCTGATGACATAATTCTCTGGAGCTCTGGAATCTCTATTCCTGAGATAGAGTCTCGGATTAGAAATTCTTTGGAGGCCCTTTCCGAGTTTGCAGTGGAGCTCAGGTTGAGATTTAATCCATCCAAATCAATTACCAACTTCTTTACTACAGGTAAGCACTTATATCACTACCAACCTTCTTTGATACTTAATCATCAGAAACTTACTTACGAGAAACATCCAAAATACTTGGGATTCATTCTAGACCAAGAATTTACATGCAACAAACATATCGAATACATTACCTTGAAATCTAGGAAACGATTACGTATCTTGAAATATATTGTTGGTTATCTTGAAATATATTGGAAATATAGAGACTGGGGATCGGATGCAACTACCATTAGAATTACCTAGAAAGCACTCATTAGGCCCATTTTTGAATACGGCTTCCCAATCTACTGTTGTGCTTGTAATTCCAATCTGAAAAATTAAGAAAAGTCCAATTGAGTGCTGCACGTATCATTACTTGCTTGAAACGCAGCTGTCCTTCAGAAATAGTACTTTTCGAAGCAGAATTACAACCTCCCCATATCAGAAGATAATCCTGCCTGGTCAAATATTACAATAAATTCAACAGTTATGGCCAAGGCAATCTCAGGTCAAGTTACCTAAGCAACTGTACTCGGTTCCAAAGATTAAAGAAGCACAGTCCCATCAGTCTGGTTAACTCACAGCACTTAATCGAGAAAAATCTCAAACCGCTTCACTGTGGTCTGAACCCTGCTGAGGCTCCAATTAAAACTTTCTACGGCAGTCAACAAGAGGGATTGTTTACCTGAATTTCTAAAAAACTAGCCTTGGAAACCATTAATAATATACCACCAAACGACAAAAATCTATATTGATGGCAGCAAAATAAATAACCTAACTGGCAGCGGAGTTTTCATCGAGACTCCTCATGAAAAACTCTCTCTTAGTCAACGTAATCCCGATTTCTGTTTAGTTTTTCGTAGCGAACTAATAGCCATTAACATCGGACCATCATGAGCAAAACTAATTATAGTGATGTCTGGATATCAACTGATAGCCGCAGTTCAATTAAACATCTGCAAAAATGAACCTGCTTGGGAGACCAAACAATCCTTTCGATTCTACACAAGCTTAAAATTTTCTCCCTTCGGCATAATATTTATTTATCTTTGATAAAAATATCAGATTTAGCTTTCAGTGCATTAATAAAATTACTGTTACCCGTTAGCAGAAATAATATGAAAAGGATCCTGTCTCACGTGGACATTTGAGGCAATGAAATAGCTGACACTTTAGTAAAAGTGGACTCATGTCACCCTGCTCCTTCTTCTTCTGCGCTTATCTACCTTGAACTCTTTTCACCGAGAAAAGCCCAGTTTAAAACCGTTTGTCAGGTACATTTGACTCACCACTTCTACAAGGGTAGAAAGCCGGGACTTTCTATGGCTCTTTCCTGTGATAGGAAATCCAGCACATGCCTTGCACGTCTTGCCTCTGGCCACCTAAAATGCCTCACTCTTGTAGCAGGTAACAAGACCTTCCCCCTCTGTCCTAAATGCCACGGACACCCAGCTTCTTCTGAGCATATCCTGAATTTTATGAATATATTATGGGATGAAATCTACAGTTCTCCCCGCCTGGTCATCGATTTCCTCTCCGTCAACGGATTCGTTGATTTGGTCTGACTCCGTCAGACCCTTTGGAGATAATCAACAACATTATTGTGAGAAAAAATATGAGAAACACGAATATTTTCATTAATATTCTGTAAAATGTATTTACTATGGTTTAGTCTAATCTTAGTTTTAAGAGAAATATTTAATGTTTCCCTTTTATGACTCTAGAATTATTCAAAATTAAAATCAGCTGAAACCCTATGTAGGGATTAATAAACTAGGATACTTTTCTTTATCACTTCAGGAAAATTGGAGATAAAAAATGAGGAAGTTCAGTAATTATATGGAGTAAAATTAACAACTAAATCGTAGAAAAGGAATCACTCTGGTCTGTGTAGTTATTTCTTTTGTACTACAAACTGGAATATTCAGAGTTATTTAAAAATGTCAGTTTTATCTACATTAGCTTCTATGTTAATTTTTGCTCTTCAAACTCTTGATATAAATTTATTTTTAAGAAATTATTACGCAATTATTTCTTAAGGTTGATAATCTAAATTAGGACAAGCAAAATTTAGTACTCATATCTCAACAAATAGATAGCAAAATGCTTATACATAGTTTGAGAGATAAGAATCTTCTGTTGTCAAAATAATAAGATAAATCTAAAAATAATAAATTATAAAAATCTCTAAATAAAATTATATGATTTTAGCAATCATTTCTCGTTTTGTAAATGATTGGTGAAATTATAGTTAGTAATATTGTAATAAATAATTTTTCTTCCTTTTAAATGTTAGACTTGTATTAAAAATTTTCAGAGGAGGCATTTTTCATTGTGTAAAAATGTTCACATTTAGTGCCATTATGATGTGGAAACTGTGTGTGGTTGGGTGTAATAAATGTACAGTAAATTCTCTTAATTCTCTTGTTTCGAAATAATTTTTAAATATAATTCTCATTCTACTTTTGTAATGAAAGTAGACAAAGTAACAAAATAATTGTGCAGAAATCTTTGATAAAAATATCAGATTTAGCTTTCAGTGTATTAATAAAATTACTGTTACCCGTTAGCAGAAATAATATGAATAAATACTTGGTGTTAGTGTGAAGTTTTATACTTTTCCAAGAATTTGAAGTTTTAACCTTTGTAAGT
>JAJQOW010002019.1:0-26878 GCA_037975125.1 Latrodectus hesperus | reverse complement strand
TTCGCTTAACGAATTAAAACAAAAACCTATATTTTAGAGGTACCTCAATCGAGATGGAATTCAGTGATGCAATAAACTCTACAAATGTCTCAGATTAGGTACTTGCAAATAAGGAGAGTGTCGCCAAACCTTATCTTAACGTATTTTATTGCATAGTATTCAGATGTAATCAATTGTTCTTTTAATTAATTGGTTCTGTTATTTCACGATTGTTCAATCTCGTAGATAAATATGGTAATGTGTATCTTCTGTTTGTATGAACTTCTTTAACAAATATTTACATAAGTCTTGTTTGCTGTTATGCGAGAAATTTCCGGTTTTGATCGTTGCTAAGCAACGGCCGATGGATGTCTCGTTAGTTTCCTGCATTCATCAATTTTTTACTTTCTTTGAAAACTTTGTTAATTATACCTGTTAAAATTGTTTTTCGAAGTTTATCAGGCTTCGTCGCGACTGTTTATACGGTCTATTAATTGTGAAATGTTCTCCCGAAAGACAACTTACGAGCCAGGTATGAAAATACATTACAACAGTTGTAGGCCCTTAGGTTGTCCATTACTAAGCCTTTCTGTTAATGTGTGCCTTAAAATGAAAGCAAGTGTTAATTCTTTTAAAGAAAATCTTTATTTCTTCTTAAGTTAATTGTCTAATATTCTCACACAATTATAAGGACTGGATATATTGCCTCATGAGTAAATTAACTTTTTGGAAATTCAGCCCTTTTTTGTTTTTTCGATCATTACAAAAATCAGAATTAAATAGCTTTGAAATATAAATTGTCTATTATTATAATTCTGTAATCTGAAACTAATAATTCTATAGTCTCCGGTTGTATAAATTCAATATTAGATTATGTTTTCGCCAGTAAATAATATTTCAGAAAAAATATTGTTTACTTTGGAAACTATATTCTCCCCAAAGGATTTAGTGACAGATAATTTTCATTTTTTTCGGCAAACTATTGGTAATATCATAGATACAATGAAATGCTAATATGTATAGTGAAAATCAAGGGCGCGACTCTTGTTAACAATCTGCTTTATATTAATTAAAATTATTTTAGAAAACTAGTGAATAAAAATATAGAAATTTCACTAGCGTAAAAGTTTAAATGTATCTGTTTTAAATTTGAGTGGCAAAACAACTAATTATGTTAATACATAATGAAGCATATAGTTATTCAACTAGATTATTTAAATTATAAGCGGTGTTAGAAAACTTGTGCGTGTGTATCAGTTTTTAAAAACATTAATTTAACATAATTTGGAAAAAATAAATCTAAACAAGTCGTTCTAAACTTCTTGGGTTTGAATCCAACCTCCCATCAGGGGTTTCCCATCTTTAGGTAAATACGGGTGTCGCAATCCTGAGGTACCCCATCGAAGTTCCCAGCAAACACAAACTGCCGGCAAAAATCCGGGCCGCTGCTGGCCAAGCCGGTTTTCTGTTGGCCACGGCAAGCCGCTCATGGTTGTTTGATGGCCCAGCTCCGGCCATTACGGCCACGGATGAGTGCTGGCCAAAATAAACCGGGCCGGTGCTGGATGATAAGTAGTGGGCCAACAGATTATGGCCATTGTTGGCCCTGAAGCTGTTGGCCAGCAAAATTAAGACAATTAGTTGTAGCGCTATTTTTTATTTTATCGTCAAAGACTATTTTTTCCAAATAACTGTTTTTTTGTGATGATAATTAATTTTCATTTAATTTCTTAATTTTTAAACCCTTTAAAAACAATTTTTCAGAAAGAAATCTAAGTTTCACATTTATTGTGTATACCGCGTGATAGTATGACGTCAGATTATGCGAAATGCTTGTGTCAGCGTCAGCCATTGATTTGAAATGGCGGAATATTCGATGTTGTGTCTGTGAGCTAAGAGAAATATAAGGTAAGTACGCATTTATTATTGTTGTTTTTATCAGGATGGAATTGTTATGAATAATGCAAGAATAATATATTTATTTTATGTTGAAATATTATTTAATTACTTGTCAAGAAAACTTCATAAACTGTTGATAACATGACAACAAGAGAAAGACATTGGAAAATGTTTGTCATGGTATGTTTTAGAATGATTTCATTACCGTGTGAAGAATAGAAAAGTGTATCATGCACAGACGTATATTTTCATTCTATATGTTAGTTATATTTAATCAATTAGTGTAATAAATTTTTCAATGCTCAATTTTTTTAAATGAATTCGATTGCTACAAGGCTTAAACGTATTTATTACATTTTTTTTTTTTACGAAGCAAGTTTATGAAATAAGTGATAGCATAAAAATATTCTATTTGAAAGCGCTTAGATGTTTATTTTCAATAAATAATTATAGGATCTTGTTGCATTTATGATCAAAAAATTGTGTGCGAATTCCATATAAACTTTAATTATTTTATTTTTAAAAGGCTTTCTTATTTACTATTATTTTTAAGTCAATTTTTACTGACCGAAATATTTTGTCATATAGTGATTTGTGGCTTTAAATTTTGTATACTCCTGAAAGATCTGTTTTAAAGAATGAAAATTTTACAATGCATAAACATTACAAAATATTTTATTGCATATATATAACATGGTTTTTATGTATAATCCTGTCAACCACATTAAAATCATTGTGGATTTCTTAGCGAAATATTTTTGCATCTAAAACTCGAAAATTGTATAAACTTGAAAATATAGTGCTGAAAATAGAGTAAATTTTAAAATTTCTGTAGGAATCTGACAGATTAATTGCCACAAATTAAAAAAAAAGCATCTGAAATTCTATGGTTGGAAAATTAATATTAACGCATATGAAATAATGTTCATATGGAACAACTGTTATTATTTAAATTAGTTGTGTAGCATGTTAACTATTTCCATGTAAAGAATGCTGTCAGATGTAACAGCTTAGAAGCTACTCTTGTGTTTACATACTTTATTATATTTAAAATCATATTTTATGTTTTTATTTATGACTGAAAAATTGAAGTATGAATTAACAATATTTCAAACAATTTGTTTTAATGAAAATATAAGTTAACTAGAATATTTGTTCCTTTATATTTTGTTTTGATCACTTGATTCTTTTATAGTAATGTAAATGGTTTTACTGTTATAGTAAATAGTCGACCGTATAATGGGTGAATGATATATCTAATCTTATATATATATACACACACATAAACATACAATTAAAACATAATTTTTTCTCCTTTACCGATTTACAAAGTCTGATTATGATGACAATATTGTCCTAGATATGTCAGAATTATTTTTATTTATATACTTTTGACTTTTCTCTTTTAGGAATTGAGGTTAAATAAAGAACTTAAACATAATTTTAAACAAAGTAAATTAGTAAGGTATACAAGTAAAATGAATATGATATGAGAAATACTTAAAAAAAGTTTATCTGTTTTGATTTCAGAGATACTTCTAATTTTAAAATTCACTCTACAATTTCTAAATAATAACAAATAATGTTTAAGATATTGCATTTGTAAACTGCATGTTTATTTAATTGTTTTAATATAGTAAGCATAATTAGGTTAATCTTCTAAACATATATATGTATATATTGCTGAATTTATTAACTGTTTTTAACTGCACAATCTCTTTTGTTGTGAGTTTTATATGAGTATTTTACAGAAAATACAGAGGTTAAAGTCAATTTTGATAGTAGACATTATTTCATGTTTGTTGTTTTTCTTATTGTAATTTATAACATAAAACGAATAAATTTAAAGCCCAGATGTTGGTCAAAATTTATTCAAAACACCCCTTGTTATCAAAGAAGCAAAATTTTGTGATATCCATCTTGAGAATAATTTAATCATATTTTATTAGAAAAAAGAATACAATTTAAATTTAATGTTATTTATCAGTTAAGCATTTAAAATTGATATTTCATTCATTAACATGTTTAATGTGTTGTTTTACAGCTGTGATACATGTTGGATCAGCTGTTTACTGATTGCAAATGATTATGAAATCAAAACTTAGAAAAGTAAATAATAGTGCCAAATTATATACATAAAGGAAATAGTTCAGTCTTCTTTATTTATACATTTTATTCTTTTTTGGGCTTCTTTCAAAAGTTGAATTTGTTAATGAAAATTTTTTTATCAATAACATTTGGTATATATTATACTGTAAAGTGACCCTTATATATATTTTCGTGTAACCAATTAATTTTAAGTTTTAAGACATTTTCCTTTTCCTCTGTAACCAACATAGCCCAATTGAGCATATTTTATCTTCTGCATGTATAAAGGCAAAAAACCTTTTGTTTAAAATTAACTTTCATTTGGAACTAATAGATATTTTTTATTTCCCTTTTTTTATATGTGGTCTCCATCAAAGGCTTATGACTTCTTGAGAAAAGCAATAATACTGCAGACCCTTACAACTCTTTAAGTGAATCAGTTTCTTCATTGCCAGTGAGTAATACCAATTCTAAAAGTAAGTATAGGCAATATTTTTTTAAATAAAGTAACAAATTATTGCTTATATTTATTATTGATGGCTATTTTGCTAATATTTCATTTTATACATTAGCTTTGAAAATAGTGTTTCTAACATCTCCCCACTCCAATGTAAAGTGTACCTATTTAAACTATAGTGCAGAATCAATAACTTATTTTCTGATAATATTGGATAAAATATAAATTTAATACCTTGTGTAAAATAAGAATAATAAAGTTATGTAAAACATTTTTACTTCTAAATAATTCATGATTATGATAATTATTTGTAATGTAAATTTACTGGGCAACAACTAGGATGCATGTGTTCAAAATCTGTAAATCTTTTGCATTAATTGACATAATTTTTTCCATTAATCTGTAATCACAGGTGTGTGTGTGTAAAAAAATAAAAAAAAAAAATAAATTCCATGTTAATAAGATTTTGCATAGAATATTGTATAAATAATTTGAGATTGTCAATATGTTTTAAAATTCATCAATATTTATTTTAATTACTATGATTTTATAAACTTTACTTATCTGTAATTGTAGTTATGTAAAAAATAATTTGATAATCATTGATGAATATTTTATTAACCATTTTTTATTAGTTCAAAATGATTTTTTAAAAGCATGAAATACAAAGTGTATGTTATAAATTAATTACATTCTTTTATTATAACCTTGAAAATATAAAATTCTGTTTAAAACATTACATTGAATTTTTGAAGTAAGATGTTTAGAATTTCTATTAAGTCATTCAACTGAAATTGTTTTCATTTAACCCAATTATTTGTCTATTTTTAATCAAAGAATTGTCAGATTTGATAAATGTTGATTTTTCATTTGTTACTTAGTATTATTTATTATAATGATATATATATATATTGAAATATCAATATGATTATAAAGTAAAACTAAACTCTGGCATGACAGATCACATGGGCCAAGGCCTACAGTGCCTGTTTTCGTGACCGAGAGCCTGCAAAGCACATGTCCTGATTTGGTGCTCAGCATAATGCAAAACACCCAGTGTTTAGTTCCCAAGCATGTGCTCAATGTGTACATAATGTTACAAATAACCATTCCTATTTTTTAAAGAGATAAAACTAAAATTAAGTAAAATATTCCATCATAAAAGACTTGTATTAGTAATCTTTTTTTTTTTTTTTAGTTATCAATTCTGAATGAAAATTGAACCTATTGTAGGCATTCACAACCTATTCAAGTGCTTGGCTTGTTTTGCTTTGATTGTAAATTTAATTGTAAAATATTGTAAGTTCAAAAATAGTTATGTTAGATTCTCCTTATTCAAATAATTAATACTGTGAAACAATACCTAAATATGTGAAAATAAGTGTTATGCATGAAACTTCACCCGATTTATATAGACATAACTCAATTTTTTTCTGTTTTTTACCTGGGCTGTTATTAACATTCTGCTGTTTCTATTTTTGTAATTAAATTGAATCAGTTTAACAATTCTGTTTTTTTTTATTTTCAGAGTATTACAACAAAGTGAAAATCTTCATAAAAGGAGAAATTTGTTCCAGAGTACTAATTCGAAAGGTGGACCACAAAAATAAAAGAAAAAACTTGTAAATTAAAAATGTTTAAAAAAAAAATTTGCAAAAATTATTTTCAAATGTAAATAAAAATACTTTTTTATTTTCAGTATTATCATAAATAAAAAATGTTAATTCCATTAATATTTAGACATTTCACTTATATATGGCTTTTGTTGTGTTAATTTTTATAAGTAATAAAAAATCTTTATCTGTATCCTTTTGTATCATTTTTCTCAACATCTTGTTGCTTGGAGACATTTCAGTTAATTATGGCTTTTGTTTTGTTAATTTTTATAAGTAATAAAAAGTTTTAATCTTTATACATTTTATCACTTTTCTCAACATCTTGTTGCATGGAGTTAAATGTTTTGGAAAATGAAATTTAATTTATATACAAAGAAAATATATAAGTGTGTGTGCTTTAAAATAATTCTATAAAATTATCATAAAACAACTGGAATTCTTTTATACCTTCAAGTTCAACTTTAGCAATAAATTGACACAAGAAATTTTTTAACATAACGCATACACAAGAAATTTTTTTTAAATTATAAATGAGATGAAATTCTGTAATAACAAAATATTTCAAAAACAGAATATAAAAGTTATTTAAATAATATTTAGATTATTAAAATCTATAAAATTTAGATAGCATTGTCAAAAAATGATTTAAAATATGAGTTAGTAATTCATATTTTTTTAATCTTTATATAATTAAGAACTAAAAATGCCTTTATCTTTGACAATTATATGGATAACAATTGTCTTTTAGAATCACAAAAATATATTCAGTATAAATGTGATGGGGATTTCTAATACTTCCATATTAACTTTAAATATATACAATATTAATATAAAAATGAATCAAAATTTATAGAAATAAGTAACCATAACCACCCCTACGTCGGTGAAAGCGGCTATCGTCGGCCAAACGGCAAAGGGCCGACGGATAACCGTATATGGGCACGTACTGGCAATTACATGGGCCACATGCGGCCAATATGGCATTGATGGCCACCCGGCGTTGGGCCAACAGCGGACCGTACTGCCGGCCCAGCAGCAATGACGACGACCACTTTATTGACGGAGCCGACGAGGCCAAATAGCGGCGGGCCGCTGCTGGCCAAGACGGCTGACAGCAGCGGCCCGATGGATGCCCGGCATCTTTGTGTTTGCTGGGTTCTTCCTTTTCTCCTTCTCTTATCTTCTACTTTTCCTTATCTTTCCTTTCCTAATCTTGTCATCTTCGAGATCAAGTCTTCTTCCTTATGTTGTACCTTGCTATTCAAAGGGTTCTACGTTGTATTTTCATTGATCTTCCACCCCTTTTGTGGTCATGTAAGATGTCTTATAAGGGGGAAATTGGTATCTTGTGGTTCCTCTGTTTTCCCTTTGGTGCAGGCTTCTCCGACTGAGAGCTGGCTCACTCCAGTCTATAATCGGCTGGTGCTACATTAGGAGTGTTTTTTCCTTTAATGGGGTGCTGTAGGGCTGGTCCTACAGTTTGAGCTGAGCGGACATGTTCACTAGATCCTCATTCCACCATGTAGTACTATATACTTGTGATACCCATAATAGTATAAGTGCAAAAGCAGGTTTTCACCAGAGTCGATAACTGCCTTCCCTTATCGGTCTCTAATGAGCGGGAGCCAACCGAGATGAACATTTTTCTTTCTCATGGCTCCAAAACCTCCAGGTCATGACGCGGGCTTTAATTTATCACAATTAGCAAGTTTGACAAATTTGGAAATGTTTACCCAATGTTTATAATAATGCAGATTAATGAGGACATGCTTAACCAAATATCACTTTTCATATCTCTCAAAGAAATTAAAGCTGTTGCAGGAGAACTTAGTAATATAAAAAACAAGTTAAGATCCGGAGATTTACTAACAGAGTTCATCTGCTGAACAATCAAAGTCCCTTTTATCTTTAAAAGCTTTGGGAGAAATTCCCATCGTAGCCTCAATTTACAAATCACTTAATCAATGCCGTGGTGTAATTTCAGAGATGTATCTTTTATCAGTATCTTAAAGTGAGAACTAAAAGACCAAAGATTTTTCAATTGCTGTCACATTACCATTCGTCGTAGTGAAGAAACTTTTCCTCACAAAAAAAAAAAATTTAACTTTTGAATCTCCGAATCTTCCCCTTTCAATAAAAGTAGGTTATCTAAACTATTCTGTCAGACATTATATACCAAACCTCATACGATGTCTTAATTATATAGATTTGGACTCTCTAAAATGTTCTACAGATCAAAAGCTATATGTACTCGATGCTCAAGTTTGGAAAATCAGGAATGACAGTAAAACTACACTGTTTTATATAAACTGTAAAGGAAATAATGTTGCATCTTCTAACACCAATCATGCTTTTCGAATTCAGAATTTTCAGCAGTAATTGACCTAAAATAAAATTAAGTAATTTCATTTAATAATCAAATTTTAAAGATATGTTTCCTATTTTAAAACTTCAATATTTTTGTTGTTCAGCCCAATGAAGAAAATGATAAATGGAGCAAAAAATCTGTATGAAAATATTTTGTTGATTTTTTTAAAATAATAGATAATACACCTAAAGTTTTTATTTTGAATAAAATGATAGATTTTTTTATTAATTATTTTTCGTCTTGGGAAATCTTTTCTAAGCTCACACATCCATCCACATCTATATTAAATATTAAGATCACAAGTGCTGTATATTTGTAGATGAATATGCTTATTTATCTAATATTTATTTTCAATATTAACAGGCTAGTTTTCCAAGACAACAGTTTAAAATATCTAAATTAGAATAAAAATGCGAATAATTTAAATATTTATGCAATTAGCTACCAAAAACTATGTGAATTATCAAAGTTTTAAAAGTATCTAAAAAATTATCTATGTCATTTAAATCAAAGACAAAAGTACGGAAAATTAATATTTAAAAAAACCATAAATGTAATGAATTTTTACATGGACTCTTTAAAGAATGATGAATTCTGTTAATACTACAATGTGCTTGCCATTGCTGAAGGAATTGGGTAAGTCACTTTTTTCCCCACTGTTTGTTTGTACATATTTAAAGAATTAAATTTATTCTTACATAAATTAATCGAAGGATTGATAATTGTGAAATGTGTATGAAAATTAATCTTTTAGAATTATTTTGGTGCATCGTAAATATCTTGATTTATATGCATTAAATGAAGTTTCTCTAAAGATTTGCTGAAAATTTGAGTGCTAAAGGTAATTTTCAGAAAATTTATTAACTGGTCACAAGATATTTTTGACATTTCTTTACGGCATATTTTGTCATAATGTATTATATCATTCTTCATACTTCCTGTTTTATTTTCCTTTCAAGATATTGTAATTAAATTTTCTTCTGTATTTTCGTCAAAAATATTATCCAACTTAGAGAAAGAGACTGACCTACTGCATAAGATAACACACTTAGTGAAATTTTCAATGGCAAACTGATACTGTAACTACAAAATTTTCAAGAAAATTCTCACCACATTCTATGAGCCCCAGATAAAATTATTTTTCCTACTGATTATTTTTTGTAAGTCTTAATATGGTAC
Organism: Latrodectus hesperus; assembly: GCA_037975125.1. Lineage (NCBI taxonomy): Eukaryota > Metazoa > Arthropoda > Arachnida > Araneae > Theridiidae > Latrodectus > Latrodectus hesperus. Next base: position 17,292 of record JAJQOW010002019.1, on the reverse strand, counting down.
GTAAAAAAACGGGCTGTTTTTTTTTTTTCCTCAAAAAGTATAACAGCAGTTTCTGATCTAAAAATCTGTTTTCGCCCAAAACTATTTATTAGCAGCAAACACTTCTAATTTTTCCTATAGAATAATGGCGTGGAGAACAGTCCAATGAAATAAGCAGACAATGGTTAAAATCAAATTGTTCACTGATCCATGTTAGTAATGACTGAGAATAGAGAAATGTAAAGCGCATTCAGTTCTGAAACGAAGACAAAGTCAGCAATGTGTGAAAGTCATTAGAAAATGATGTCAGGTGCTGGGAACTTAGTTGCTACTGATTAATTGGAAGATTAGCAATGCAGAAACGATAACTAGAGTTTTGAGATAGAACCTTAATAATGGGTTCCAGGCAAGATTACTTCAAATGTGCATGGTACTTGAAGAAAATGGTTCGAAATTTTTAGTGTTAAACATTGTTTAGATTTAGTTTCAGTAATCTTATTATTTCTTATGTATCAGTTTAATTTGAAATGAAATCCACTTACCTTTTTCATTTACCTTTCCTATTATTTCTTGTGTGCAAGCGGAAAGTATTTATAAAAAGAATGATAATTAGAAATTCGTCGAGGGTACTAAGAAATTCGAAATTTGCTCCAAGTGCTTAAATGAACAGGCCTCTCCTGAACATATTCTTCAATGCCTTGGTGTCTCCGGGAGAGATCTGATGGAGAATCCACTTATGGTACTTATGGTAATGTTTATAAAGGTGTATGTGCTCATGAACGTGGTCTGGCACTGCTGACCTCGGGGGCATACAACAACAACAACATGATAATTAAAATTATCACACTTCCTTCTAAATTTTGTATTTTAATAAAGACGTAAACATATAAGGGGTTAATAAAGACGTAAACATATAAAATTTTGATCATTTCTAATAAAAAATGATTTAAAAATCTTTCGCATTCATAATCTGTTTTAATGAGACTTGAATGTATCCCAAATTTCTTTGAGGGACAGAGATTAATCACACCCTGTGTACTCGGATTGAGGCGTTGATATCGGATAGATATATACAAATGAGCATCTTCGGTGAATCATTTGAAAAAAAGACTGCTAGAGGTTGTCCTCCAGGAGGTGCTCTCTCACCATTACTTTGGAACCTAGTTGTAAATAGCCTTGTAAAAATTCTAAATGATAAGGGCTACTATACGCAAGGATATGCTGATGACATTGTTATCCTAATCCTTGGTAAAAATTTCGACATAACTTGTCATCTCATGCAGGATGCTCTAAGTTTTGCAGGTAAATGGTGCATGGATAATGACAAGACGGTTAATCCTCAGATAGCCTACCTTGTACTTTTTACACACAAAACGTAATAGAAGGGTTTTTTCATACCAAGACTTTTTGATATTTAAATCAATGTGGCTTCAGAGATGAAATTTAATATAATAATAGATAAATAAATTCTGGGCATGGATAAATAGAAATAAATTCTGTTCATAGATATAGATAAATAAATTCTGGGCATTTATTTAGACCAAAAACTCACCTGGAACAAGCACATTGATGATAAAATTAACCGAGCAAAGAAAAGCATTATGATTTGAAGGCGAATGTTTGGTAAAAACTGGGGTTTACATTCAAAACTGATGTTGTGGATGTACACAGCTATTGTCAAGCCCATTATCACATATGCCTGTGTGATCTGGTGGCGTAAGGTGGAACTGAAGACTGTGACTGATAGATTAAGAAGTCTACAAAGACTGGCCTCTCTCTGCATCACAGGAGCAATGTCCACCACGCCAACCAGAGCGTTGGAAGTTATATTGGATCTGAGTCCCTTACACATCTTCATCTAAAGCACTGCCAGAATGACTGCCTACAGAATGAAGTTACAAAACCAATGGTACCACCAGCCTGTTGCAAAAGGGCACAGGGGTTCTACCGGGAAAATTCAAGATCCTAATGTCCTGATGCCCTTGGTCATCATGGAAAAGTCATACATGTTTGAAAGGACATTTGAAATAGTTTTTCCAACTAGAGTCGAATGGGACAACAACATGTTCGAAACTGAAACAGGATATCTAATCTATTACACAGATCACTGAAAAACAGCCTCTCAGGACTGGGAGTATGTGTCGTGTTCCAAGAACCAACCTGTCTGTAAGCCTTAGGCGATACGCACGGTCTTCCAGGCCGAAGTTTTGTCTATTATCCACTGTTTGCGACTAAATATTAGGAAGGGTTACTATGGTAAGTAGATTCTCATTTTTGGTGACAGTCAGGCCGCTTTAAAAGCGCTAAATTCTTTCGAAATCAAATCTAAAATGAAACCTTCTTACAGAACTGGCAACTAGAAACAAGGTGATACTTCTATGGGTGCCAGAGCTCAAAGATATCGTAGGTATTGAAAGGGCTGATGAATATGCTAAACAAGGATCGTCTTTTGTTCCCATTAGTGCAGAACCTTTTTGTTGGATTATTTTTAAGAACGCAAAAACCAATGTTCTTAAATGGGAAAAACAGAAGGTGTATGAAGATTGGCTCAACACTCCTGGTCAAACCCACGCTAAAAGTATGATTTGTGGATCATTAGCGAGAATTGCCTCTGAAATTCTAAGATGCTGTAGGCAGAAGATACGTTTAATCGTAGGCTTCATAACTGGGCACTACTTTTTCAGAAAATACCTCCATAAAATGAGACTGTTTCAGCGAGACCCTATCTGCAGGAAATGTAATACGCAAGAGGAAACGGCCAAGCATATCATTTACGAATTCGAAGCTCTTGCCCTCCCTAGATTAATTTCTTTAGGCATCATCCATATTAGAGAGTTATACATAGCTTCCATTACAGGGTTATCGGACTTTATAAATAAAGTGGGTGACCCGAGCAACTGGAACTAGAAAATATTGGGTTTCGAGTTAACAGTACAAAATGCTGATAAAAGCAGAGGTGCCCAATGACATACAAACCCAAATCGAAGAAGAAGAACATCTTAAATTTCAATTAAAAACAAACTTGAGGAATTAAAATATTTTTTTATTTATATTAACTATTTTTTAAATAAAAAATTCTTTATAATATAAGAATCACAGGCAGAAAATATCAAGTTTTTTTCATTCGATAGAAGAGTGTAAGGAATTTATTTAAAAGAATAAGTTATTTAGTTTCTACAAATGTGAAAAATTAAAAAAAAAAATTCAATAGAGAATTTATAAAATTACTATATATACAAAAAAATATACAAAATAAATAATATACAAAAAAATATATAAGTTTCAGGAAAGTAAATCAAAATAATATGAAGTAAAAAATATTCTTAATTTTTAGTGATATGTGATTTAAGGGAGTAATATTCATGATTTTTTTCATGTCACATTTTTGATGGCTTACGGTATTTTCAAATATGCATTAGTTGTTACTAGTTTTATTTAACTATTTATTCAATTTTTTTAATAAAATCTGCAGCAAAATTATTGAACTTAAGTAAAGAGCATATTCCTAGAAAGAAAATTTTTTATAACACATATATGTATAAATAACATTATGCATGTTTATTGTTGTAAACATCATCCATTTAAGTCATTATGTACATTAAAGTAGGAGAATATTATTTTAAGATTATACTTCATCTGAAAATAAGAAATGCATCCATTTATTAAAAATATACTTGTAATATGTATCAAATTGATTATTTGCCTATTTAATATACTTTTAAACATCATTATTATATGCTAATTTTTTCCCTCGAGATTTGGAGGACTTTCCAAGACCTACCCAGGTATTAGTACATATGTTGAATTTGATTAGGGCAGCGACAAACCACTTAACTTGACTCCACTAAAGGGTTATGCGACTTCATTAAAAAAGTTACTTGTTACAAGTACAAAAATCTGAAAGTGCAGTAGCCCACTAACAAACCCAAACCTTAGGCAGGCCGCACACTGAGGGAGCATGTCTCCAACGCGCACCTATTGCTTCCCGATAATGCAGTTACACGCGAGCGACATGTCGAAAACTACCCCACACTGAAGCGATGGCAGCAAGATCTCACGCATGCGCAATGATACATCGGATCGGACATTGTTTACATTTCTACTCTTCAGAGAGTGTCATCAGAACGTTTCTCATGTCATCACAAATAGTTATGGATTCATCTGACGATGAAAATTTATTATTATTGGCTCTAATTGAAGAGCGTAGAAAGAAAAAGACGCTGGATTCTTGAGCATAATGCTCAAAATTCGCTTCACGGCACTTGTGTTGTGACTCGTGAATTGGAGCAAGATCCAACAAAATTTCAATCATTTTATCGAATGTCTCCCCAAACCTTTCAAATTTTGAAAGATTTGATGGGGGAAAAACTAAGGAATAAGGATACAAATTGCAGAAGAGCAATTTGTGTGGAAGAACGCTTGCTTATCACTTTGAGGTAAGATGATTTCTTTCATTTATTTTATTGTGTTTAGTAATAAATGATTTTGTAAGAATCTATTTTATTCTATAAAATAAATTTCACTAACAGCTTAGAATAGTAATTAAGCTATTTTTAATGACATAATTTGCAGTGAACTGCCAACAAAATAAAATCAAAAATGAATTTGCAAATAATTTAAATTACCTGTTCTAACATCCCATTTGAATGCAGTATCCTATTTGTCAGCACAACTAGAAGCAGATATGCTTTAAAAGATACCAATGCAATTGTTATATTTTAATTTCTACAAATTTCTTAAGAGGCCAGTCTTAATATCAATACCTTGATAAATTATATTATTTTTCATAAGGATGTAAATAGTTTTTAATTTACAGGATTTTATTTTCTAATATATACAGACATATATTTTTTAAAATAAAAAAATATTTTCATATTGACCTGATCCCAATGGCAAGTGTAGATATTTCAGTTTCTGCTGGAAAACCTTTCACAACTGTCTGGCAAATGAAATGTATTGCTGCGTTCATATATATTATGCTCATTTGCAACTTTCATATTAACTGCATCACTTTGGTGAATGTTAATTTTTAGCAAATACTGTTTAAATTTTCGGATAATATCAAATATATTTTGTAGTATGTAAATCTCAAATTATGAAAAGTTGTTCATTGGTGTTTATTTCATCATTTAGTATATATCGATACATTTTCCATGTGTTAACAATATTATATTGGTGATTTACTTAGTATATTCAGACTGTTCTGTTTGTTTAATCTCATACTCCTTCAAACAGTCTTAAAAATTAAAATATGAATATTTTATTAGAAATATGCTATTCACCCCTTCAAATAAACACCAAGAACTGAGAAAATGTATATTTTAATCTTTAATATATAAGTGTGTAATTTTTTTGTAGTTATCAATGGAATTTATTCTAAAAGAGATATTTTTTTAGGTATCTAGCTGTTGGTGCAAGTTTTCGAGCCATGTCGTTTCATTTTATGAGAGGCGAAACAACCATTGGCCAGATAGTTGGTGAAACTTGTATTGCCCTGTGGGACATTTTGAGGCCCCTATACATGGCTCCACCAACGAAAGAAGACTGGGCCCGAATTTCCCTGGAATTTTCAGAAGATTGGCAGATGCCGAACTGTGTAGGGGGTGTGGATGGTAAGCACATTCAAGTTCGGAGACCAAACCACAGCGGATCAGGATTTTATAATTACTTGTCATATTTTTCAATTGTCTGATTGGCTGTGGTTGATGCCAAAGGCCTTTTTACTGTTATCTCCGTCGGTGAGTATGGGCGGAACAGTGATGGAGGAGTATTTTGCGACTCAAAATTTGGACAGTTATTGCGAAATAATGAACTTAATCTTCCACCGCCCAAAAACTTGCCCGGGGAAACCAACACATTGGTGCCTCATTATTTTGTCGGAGATGAGGCATTTCCTTTAATGGACAATTTAATGAGGCCTTATCCATCTCGAGGTCTTGACGATAGCAAGAGAAATTTTAATTTCAGATTGTCAAGAGCTCGTAAAACAGTGGAATGTGCATTTGGCAGAATGGTCTCCAAATTCAGAATATTCCACACTCCTATTTGTTGCTCTGAAAGCAAAATAGATGCAATTATCAAGGCTTCCTGCATTCTTCACAATTTTATCTCCAAGCAGGAAAGAGTTGAAGAAAACTTAGGAAATTTTCGAGATAAAATGGAAGCATGCTGTAGAAGACCTGCAGTGAATGCAGTTACTTTCAGAGATATTTTAAAAGATTATTTATTTAAAGAAAAAAGTATATTTCCTCATCCAACAAATGTACATTCTGCAGAATAAAGATTTGATTATAATGATTTTTCTAACCTTCCCAATATATTAAAAAAATAAAGAAGTTCTTCAATACATTATTGTATTCATTTACTACATTTATTATTTTTTTATTATAATTTTATGTTGTTAACCATTTGATTCCATATTAATTTAGTTCTATTACAAAGTGTCACATAAATGATTATGCTTATAGTACTAAAATTATTATAGATTGGATATTTGTATTTCAAGCTTATTCCTGAAATACATTGTACTTAAATTTAAGAGTAAATAGATTTTTTTAATATTATATCACACAATAATTTTCAAAGCAGCTAAAATGATATTCTTTGTAATTTTATTTAATAATTATAAATTTTATGTAAATAAATTAATTTAGATATCAAAAAGTTTTAAGTAATTCTAAGGCAATTACAGAGCATATAACTTGCTTAAGTTGATTTTAAAGTAAAAATACAATATGGTTACAAAATATTTTATTCTTCATACAACTCATTTATGACATTTAATATTTTTACTCTACATTTCCTTTGTTTTACTATTGGCAAATTTCTGATTAAAGGTGCCAAACTGACACAAAACTCTTCTAGCCCATCTGTAGGGGTGTTTAATTTGGCAGATTTTGCCGTGAAATAACTTTCTGCAATCTCTGCCAAATCTCTTTTTCTTTTTGAGCTGCACAATGATTTTTTTTGAGGAGTTGTCTCTGGCAGTGTAACCTCAGAAAAAGTCTGCGAACATTGTGGACTATTGAGATTCACAGTAACATTTGAATCTTCTTGGTCTGGGACATCAGACTGAATATCCTCAACAGAAATATCCCAGCAGTCATTACCACAGTCCAACTCTGCAGAGTCAAAATTGGAAGTTTGTCTGAAAAAATACAGACTCATTTATTGTGTTTTACCATAAAGGAAATATAATTCAAAGTATTTCTTATGATTGATTTACAACAAAAGAAGAAATAAAAGTTTGCAAAATTCATGTTTGTAAAATTGATTGCAAATAAAAATATACTTAATTTTCAAAATAGCTTCTAAAAAATTTATAATTATTTTGATATTAATCTGCAAATAACTTCACATCATTGAATTTTTCTTTGATAAATGTTAATAAGTTTGGAAAAGGAAAAATACCGAAGAGCATACTTTATTACAAAATGATATTAATATGATATTTATATAAATACAAAATTTGTCATGTCTCGCATTAGAAAGAATAAAATTATCTCAATAAGAAAGGTACAAAACTTAACATGTAGAATTGTTTCAAAACACAACTACCTTTTACTGTATGATACCATAACAAATGGCACATTCTTTCTGTTTATTACTATAATTAACAAAACATTAAATTTATACTATTTTTCTCATTATTCTAACCATAAAGTTAAATACAGAAATTTGAATTTTCTCTTCAAAATATATATGAAATTGCTAAGGTAATACATTTATTGTTTGATGTAAAAGTTTAACTTCAACTATGTTTAAGTTTTTATCTAATATTAATGAAAAGAAAATAACATACTTTGTAATACTTTCACTGTGAATAGACTAATAATATTTTTATCAAGACATTACTTTTTTAAAATATGCTAAACTAAATTATATGTATTAAATATTAGAGAACATTAGATTTTTTAAAGGAGTAAAAGTTTCCTCTTTATAATGAACAATACATTTTTGCTGTACACGGTATAGTTTAATGCTATAAAAATATAAGCAACTACCTAGTACAACGGAACAAAGCAAAATGAATAAAATAATAATGTGATTATGCTTACTTTCGGGGCTTCATGTATGGAGCTAGAAATTCCAAGTGACTTGCCAAATAATATGGCCTATTAATTACAGCAGCAGAACCACTTGGTAATTTTCTATTGTTTCGTCCTAAAGCACACCGGATGTTTTTCCAGCGTTTCTTTATTTCATATACTGAAAAATGACAAGAAATACCTTATTAAAATTATTTTAAATGTGTTACTATATATACTAGTAAATCATTTGATATTTCAAATTTGTTATTCTACATAAGTGTAAATTAATACATATTCTTGTATTAAAATGAAATAGTTCAATATGGATTAATACGGAAGTAAAATTAATTAACAATAAAGTACATTATTGGAAATTAATAAAAATTTATTGGAGTAATTTAAAGTAAAACAAAAAAATTATAAGTCAATTACTTCTTAGGTCAACAAAGAGAAGTTTTAGTTACTTACTAAATAATTACTATTGATATAAATCTGTAGATAGATGTGACAGAATCACAATATTAAGTAGCAAAATAGATTTGGTTACTCATGTATCATCTCGTCAAATATTTTTACAAAAAATATGTTATGAAATTTTCAGTTAAATGACTAGCATTTTATTTATTTTAATGACTGCACTAGCATTTTATTTATTTTTTTAAGTTAGTGCAACCAACTTTTAAATTTATGATTAAGAATTTAAATTAAACAAATTTTTTTATTATTTTGAAAAATAATTAAAATTTGCAATATTTAAGGACATATTTTTTGATGAAAATAGTCTATGTGCTTACGTGTACTGAACTTTGTTATGTTACAAACAATAATTTGCTACAGTTTTCAATAATATATTGTTGCTCAAACAGTAATTAATAACTAATTTTTTCCCTAAATTTATAACCTGCAAAGTTTTTTATATAAGAGGGAATTTTTTTTCTCCCATATTAAACTAAAATTAAGCAATTAATATTTGAAAAAAACTATATTAACATCAAGTGATATCCACTACAAGTTTAAAATATGTATTTGAACTTCATTGATTGAATAAAAGTATGAATAAAAGTATTGAATGTGAACTAATAGTAAGAATTGAATAACTGAATAATTCAAATAGTATATCTCATAACAATTATATATTTAATGGTAAAAATTAGTGTGAGCAAATGTACTGTAAAATTTATTTCTATTTATAATATGAATTCTATAAGAAAACTACAATACATTAAAATATATAATAAGAAACTTACCAGGATAATTCATTTCCATGGATATTTCCATTCAGGCCTTTTCAGTTTTATTCCGATTGGAATAGTCCTCGCTGAAAACATCATACAACGCTGGAAATTTCTTCACTGCATTAATGAAGCTGATGTTAAATTCCGGATCATGTCTCATTTGTGATGATTGAAAATTCATAATTTTATTCGTAGACAGTGAAGCGACAAGCTATAAAAATGACACCATTCACAAACGGTAGACACGTGTTGCTGAAATAACGGTTACGCGAACGACGTAAATGCTGCTCCAATGTGCGTGCGCAGTACGGTGTGAACCAGTTTTAATGACATGATGTCGTGCTGCTCATCTGCTGCCGCCTCAGTGTGCGGCCTGCCCTTATCAAACGAACATTTACCTCTTGCTTACAAGATGAGTAGTAAGTAAAGCCTACAAACACAGAGCACTACAAGAGTCAATATTATTCTATAAACATTCTATATAGAATGTTCGAATGTTTATTTCACAGATTCTTACTTCTTGAGAGGAGTAGACATAAAAGGATAATTTTTACGCAATGATAATTTTTATACCAGGGAATTACTGCAAACGGAGCCGCCCACTTGTCTAGTGGTCAGAGTGCATGACTGCGGATACGGAGATCCTGGATTCCAATCCTCGTTCGGGGATTGATGTACTTTTTCTCTCTATCTATCCTGTCTTTGTCCTTTCCATGTATGAATGGGTGGTGAATGGTTGTGACTACCCTGCAAACAGGTACCTATGGCATGCATATACTGAGGAATTCGGACTCCACATCAAAATATGGTTCAGTTGGAAAAGTGAAGCAGCGCACCTCCTAATGCAAGCCTAGCTAGCACAAGACAGCTACAAACGGCGCAAAATTTTAGCATTAAGAATGCAAGGTTGTCATGCCTGTTGTGTGCATTTAGGTTATCCTGAAAGTAATTCGAAAATTTTTTTTTCAGCCAGAGCAGAGGTAACGAAACTCATTGATAATTCAAGTCATTTTTCAAATTTTGAAATTTTCCCCAAGCAGCAATTAATTGCGTATTTAAAAAGTATGGAAGAAAAGTATTAAAAATTTTTTTACAGAAATTCTATTTATTTAAAACATATAAATAAATGTATAAAATATGTGTATTGTATTTAAATATTCAAATTAAACACATTTATTTTACTTCTCTTGATAATTTTTTAAAATTTGGCGAATAATAGGTGACCGTACTTATCATTGATTATTTGAGAAACTGGTTTGTTAATACTGAACGGTGTCTGGATTTCACGAATTTTAAAGTGGAATATAATATTTACATAAGTATCGTTATAAATATTGAAATATTTCGAAAAGCAAACTTTTTTTAAATTTAGGATACCTTGATGACCAAAATGTTCTCGGTGAATTATGCAAAAAATCGATATAAACTGTGGAATTTAAGAATCATACCTTAAATGAACAAAGAGACAGACATTTTTTTAACCAGCATTGCCGGAGCTCTATCATTTCCAATAATTAGAAGTTTATTGAGAGGTACATCGAACGTTTTCATCATGGAATCTAATGCCTTTTTAATATCGACACCGTGGGTTGACATTTGTGTGTGAGAAATGCTACTAAATGTAATAACTCTTAATATAATATAATAAACAACAACGAAGTGAGGTGAAACAAAACATATGAAAACTGACAATATCAGAAGATCTTTGATATCTGACAACTCGTCAATGGATTAAGCTGAATGCAATACAGTTCTTTAAATCATATTCAAGAGATGCATTAATTGCAGGTCAAGCGTCGTTTAGTTGTGTATCTTGAGATGGGAAGTGGTGAAACAACATCGTGCAGTGCTGACTGTAAGGATCTAAAAATTTAATTACATCTTTCAATTTTTTTAATAATTTCTCCCTCTCTATACCGGCGTTTTGCATGAGCAATATTCCAGGCAATAACATAACTGGTCATATTATTAGCTTGATTGTTAAGGTCATCAAAATTGACTGTTGTTTATTTAAATTAGATTTTAAAGAAGCAAGTTTATCTGATCCTAAATGGGAATTTGGGAGATACTGCTCAGAAAATTGAGGATAATTGGTTTTATAGTTTCAATATAAACTGCTAACATTATACTTTTTGTGTTATAAAATGAGTAGCAACAGGTGGTAAATTATAAATGAGTGATACAAATTGCTTCCGCTAGAGCGCAATGTCAACAATCCGCTGCAAGGGAAGTTTATTAATTCAAAATTGGTCTGTATTCGTTCGATTACGGATGGTTACGCCACTATATAAGTTCTTTCACACATGTTTTCTTAGAGTCATATTATTATTAACTTGAACGAAAATGAATGTCGTTATAACATTGCTCTTAGTCTTTCAGATTTGTTGTCAGTAATTTAAAAGACATTTTGAAACACAAATGAAACGACAGCATATTTTTAAGATATAATAACATAAAAATGAAAAGGGAACTAGAATCCATTAATCGAGAGCCACAAATAACCCATCAAAGAACCACCTGTGGCTCTCGAGCAGCAAGTTGGCTACAAAATTGTTGCAATTGGTAGTTTATTTGAATTGCCAGCAGTGAATATTAAAACATATCTTCAAAGACGATAGTATCTCTGGCGATATGCAAAGTTAAACCAATTGCAGCATCTTTTACATCAGATGTATTAATGCCAAAGGTTTTTGCCTTGCCCCTCTTAATTTCCTAATTTTACTATAATTTAAGCTCTTTTACTCAAGTAAAATAACTTAAATGAATGTGTAGATGTCTTAAGGCAAGACCACAGTTTCATTGAATTATATATATATATATATATATATATATATATATATCAACCGTAATTATTAATTTATAACTAGTGTTTATTAAAGTAGGGCAAAAAAATTTATTGTAGCCTCAAAATTAATAAAGCGTATGGTAATAGTTAATTTCAGCAAAATGATTATGATTATTACAAACGGTATATATTAGGAGGTATTTTTATTAAAAAATAAATTTCAGTTTTTAATAATAATACATGGAATTATTAATTATTTAATCCTAATACAGAATATGGTTCATAATGAAAATCAGTAAATAGAGCAAAAAAAAATTTTTTTCCCTTTTCTGTCATGAGATTACGACACTATACCATATCATAATAAAATAAAAGCTGGAATTACTGCAATTTCATCCAGTAATTTAAACTAGACAATATTGGTTGCTATAGTTACGAATGTGAAATTAATAATTATTTCGATTAGTTAACTTCATCGCGAATACTAACCCAGGTGGTATTGAGAGAGTTATTTCCTCCCTACTCGAAAAGGAAATTAAAATCTTAAACTTAGAGAGTCCTGGTAATGATGCCATTACCAATAAAGTTTTGAAATTGCTTTCAGGAGCAGCACTGTTTTTTCCATTACCGAAATTAAAAAATGACATTTTAAGATTTAACGACTTCCGATAACACTGGGAACAAGTACTCATCATTCTAATTACAAAACCAGACAAAAATCCCAGAAAATGAACCAGCTATCACCCTATTTCTCGTTTTCTCATTGTGGCTAATATTTCTGAAAAGTTCCTTTAAAACGCGTTGCATTGAACATTAGAATTCTGTAGCATTTTATACTTAGCGAAGGTTTAGCAATCTGTCAACGCAACAAATTTTGACACCTGCACCTAATCAGTAAAATAAACTCTTAACTTTATTAATAAATAACTATTTGTTACTTGACCTTATTACTTTTCCTGTACTTGATACGTAGTAAGTTCTTCACAGGAAATCTTCTTCTCCATATGCTCGTATGAAATCATGTTCTTAAAACAGAACTGACGAAACTATTCATTATTGCTTAACAAAGCATTTAACAAACATATTAAACTCGCGATTATCCTGATACAATATCAACTATATGCGGTGTCTAAATTCAAAAATATAATAACAACAAAAAGGAGTAAATTAGAAAAACTTTAATTCCTGATAAAGAAATGTCTCAATGTTAGATTGTAGAATGTTCAACTGCAGAAATTTTACATTGATCTTTTTAAAGAGGTAAATTTTAAGTAAATCTTAAAACTTTTTTCTTACAAACTTATAATATGTAAAGAAGGCTTTTTTATTCAAATAATAAGTATATTTATGTTACATATAGTGTTTATATATAAATTATTCGAACCAATATTTACAGTGATTTTCTGTAAATTGTTGTGACCTTATATATTTTTTTAAGATTCATTTAAGGTTTGAAAGCAAAATCTTTACATGTTTGTTTTACTTGGATTAAATGAGACTTACTTATTTCATACACATTTTGCTTCAGTTTTGTTACCATTAATATACTGAACATTCTTCTTTTAAGATATTTTATTTCTTGATATTCTTCCCCCAGAATCTTTATTACCTTTAAAATATGTGTCCGAAACCAAGCAAAGAAATTTCAGATGAGAATTTTGGCTTGTACAGTATTTTAATGCTTAACAGTACAAACTGAATTATTTCATGATGATCTTCTCATGTAACTTAGAGATGAGAAATGACTACAACAGCCAAGTCAAAAATTTTTAGATATTGCTTGCAACTTGTTCTTATATAAAAAATCGAAGAAGCAAAATAAATACATGTTTGTTTATTGAAAAGTTTTTAAGTGGGTGTTATGTGGGCTACATAGGCTTATATATTTATAAACTCACATATCTTGTTTCAGTTTCCTGAATCTTAAACAATTTATGGATAAAGTAGTTTTGCAATTAAAACTGTATTAATAATGTTTAAGTAAATATGATCATTTTATATTAGAGTAATTTTTATAGTAACATAAAAATTCATTAAATATCAAAAACTTTTAAAACAGTTTTACCAACAATCTAAATGTTATAATGTTTTAATGTAAAATATTGAGTAACCTATTGTTTAATACAAAATGAAGGAACACACACAGAAATCCATATACTTTATTTACATCAATCCATAATTTAAGTAATAAACATGACGGTAACACATGATGAAATAAATAAAATTAAATTTACTTAGTTAATGCATTTTCCTTTCGAAACTCTAAGATAGAATGAATAAACTACCTTTATTAGGTTTTATTAGGCTTAAATCAACATTCTCATTATAAAAATAAAAATTAATTGTATGGAAAAGAACATAAAAGAACATTTTTTCTAAAAGCTAAAATTCTATATTCGTACTAAAATATAGCAAAACTAAAGTATAGTTGAATTAAAAAATTAGTATATTCATTCGGAATCATAATGAAGAAAATATACATAATAATAAAAATAACAAATGAGATGTATATATGTATTTAATTTGAACCTTCTTTTTAGTTTAAGAAATCTGACCTAATTTATGTTTCAAATAAATGTGCTATATATGTTCATAAAATAAAATTAAATTTTAAAAGAAATAATGGCAAAAATAAAAGTCAATAAAAATTGTTAAATACATAAGAAGAATATTAGGCTTAAAGAGCGTGATATGTTTGAAAAAGAATTATAATCACTAAATAAATGTCCCACGATTATTTATTTTCACAACTCATTTATTTTATTAGCAAAAATGAAAAAAATGTACATGCTTATTTTAAATTGCAATATTCATTATTTCTTCTTCTCTAATTCAATAAGATCTTCCAATTCCCACGTATCCCTCTTTTATTTTCCAGTTAAAACAACTGTCATTTACCTTTTCCCACCCAGTCTCCCTACCATAAGAAGCGATTGTCTGAATCCTACATCGATCACATAATTTATCCGTCTGCATTGATATATCGAAGGCATTGTTACTTTTAGTTGTACTCGCTCTGTCATTGGCTCTTCTGTACTAGTTACATTCAGTGAAATTCATTGTAACTACACTGATTACTTTGAAACAGGCACGTCCTCGCTCTATCATTGCTCGTTCTGTACTTGAAACTGTTACTGATTACTTTGAAACAGTCAAGTACATTGTCCCTACAACTGCCTGAGGATACTCGGACTCGCACTAACTATGTTACTGGAAGTACTGAGTGTTTAGAACAAATGTTCTGATTACTGGTTGTTTCATTGAAATACTGATTACGAAATACTGGTTAAATGTATTTCTTCTCCTCCCTAATCAATTGTTTCAAACTCTCCTCAGGTTAACCAATTAATGATCAAAATTTTAATAACAATATTCACAAAGCATAGATTTCAATCGACTTAATATGACAAAAATCTGAAAAATTTAATCTTGTCTTCTACTTCATTTGTATGAAAAAGATGTAAATTATCTTCTAATATGCATCTTAATAAGATGTTGTGTTGTTGAAATTCTTATTTCCAATTTTTATTCTAATTTTTACATTAATATTGATAATCAATATTGATGACTGAAATCAATTTAATTTTCTTTATATGTAATAAATTATAAAATAATAAAATGCATTTCAATACAATGATATAAAAACAATATTTCCATTATGTTTACACATTTTTATTTTTAATTGTTTTAATTTTTTTGAATTAATTGGTAATTTTAATAATAAATAAATTTTTAAATTTAAATCATCCTTAATTAAATACGAGTAATTTCCAACCTTTTGCAAAATGAATTTATAAAAATCTAATATTAGAATTTATTAATATTTTTCCAAAATTTTAGATTTGTTTCTCAATGCATCAATTTATGGGTTTTTTATTTGCTTCTGAAAGTGTACATCGATTTTAAAGATTGGTCATCAAGAATGAATATTGTGAAGTTTCTAATGGAATGCTGAAATAAAGTTATAGGACCATTAGCAGCTTAAAATAAGATGCAATCTTTTTTTAATTTTTACTGGACATAATTTGTAACTACATTCTTTTCTAAGCCTCTAAGACATTAAACCACTAAAATTCACTGTCTTTGCAGAATTAAAAATTTTACGTGTTTTGTTCCCACGTTCGTCTTCGTTTAAGATTTCGCTGAAATTTTAATTGTTATTTTACAATAAGAATATATGATTACTCCATGCATAAACTTTTATTTCCTGCTGAGCCAAACATCTTTCAAATTTAGCAAATTAACCTATACTTATCACAATATAAAATTATCTCTGTAGTAGGTAAATGGTGGTATGCTGGCGAGAAAAAGAAAATCTCATTGAAGATTTGTCCTACTTTACTGTGTTTGAAAATTTTTAGTGCATTTTAAGTCCATAAATAAATGCATATTTGAAGGATGTATCGAAAATCTTGCTGTAAGTTCTTATTTCTTTATCCTTTTTCGTAATAGATAAGCCTTTTGGTACAACTCGTAGTTTTCCTAATTTGTTTTTTAACGCACTTTTGAATTTAAATCTTTGTATCTAAAATGTTCATAATAAAAGTTATTTATTTTGTGTCATTATATCTTGTATATCTAGAAACTACAATTGTATTTTGAATGAAAGCAAAGAACAAAGTATGCTATTAAACATGTGTGATTTTTGATCATCTATTTAACTGTTTTAAATGCCAAGGAGTGTTATAGAATTTCTTCGATTGTTTAAGCGATTTCGCGTGGTCGTAGTTACTACAACACTTAACAATTGAATAGATTGTACCATGGATAAAGGAATTTTTTTATATATATAAAAATTTATATAAAGCATTAAACTTCACAATATTAATCCAAACTACGTTAGTTTTATAAACGTTAGTTGTAAGCCGTGAGAAGCAGTGCTCCAGATGTCCAACATATCTTTTCTGCAGCAGAACGATGTTGTGTTGCATCAAAGGTAAACTGCCTTTATAATAGCGTCTCAAACTGAAACGCCAATGCAGGATACCATGTAGTGTTATGAATAGAAAAAGCCACATCTTTTTTTATTGGAAAAGATTTTTAGTGTTTAAGAAGCGTGTTCTTATTTTTTTATATATCGTTTGATATTTCTAGTGTTATTTTGACTAATTTCCTAATTTGTTTGTAAAATTTTATAAAGGGTAAATTAAAACACGAAATCATTTAATAAGTAGGTGTTTATATAACCGTTCTAAAATTGAGATTAATCTTAATGCAAATAATATTATTTAAAGCTTTTATAAAAATGTCCCTTTTTTTCATT
>JAJQOW010002018.1:0-26880 GCA_037975125.1 Latrodectus hesperus | reverse complement strand
CTTAAATTATTAATACACACACACACACACACACACACACACACACACACACACACACACACACACACACACATATATATATATATATATATATATATATATATATATATATATATATATATATATATATATATATATATATATATATATATATATATATATATATATATATATGTATATATATATATATATATATTGTTGAAATTCGTTAAACGAACAAGAGTCCATGAATCGCAAAAAGAATATTTAATGAAGCAAGTTACAAAGAAAGAAATTATACATATACTAAACTAATAGAACAGAACATTGTGTATTTATAGATTTTGGATGGCTTGAACACAACCACCAATCAGAAGGCAGCGCAGCAGACGATTGCGGACATCTTATAAGACTACAGTTTTACAGACGATAATAGACTTACTTTGTGTTTCTTTGCGATTACTTGCATTATATTATTTACAACACTCGCCCTTAATCACAAAGAAACATGCACAATAAAATCATTTAAATCAATAAAAAAAAGTATACATTAAGAAATTAGAAACGTTCAAGCCATCCACACAATATTTACATTAACATGATATAATCAAATACAATTTTAATCCACATAATGGTAAAAGTTCCTTTAATTTAAACTTAGATAAAGATTTTGTAAACATATCAGCAATTTGTAGGTTAGATGAAATATAGTAAACTTTTATATCATGACAATTCAAGATACGTTGAATAAATTTTAATTTAATGTCTATATGTTTTAATCTACCTTTGTTGTTTTCCTTTGTTACACATTTAATACAAGATTGATTATCTTCAAAAATCATGATTTCTATAATATCAGTTAATTCCAAAATAATGTTTTTCAACCACAATGCATCTTGAATGGCTTTACTCAGGGCAATAATTTCTGCTTCTGTAGAAGATAAAGCAATACAAATTTTCGGCAAGACCAAGATATTGGACAATTATTAAACATAATTATGTTACCAGAAATGGATTTTCTGTCATTTGGGTTTGCACCCCAGTTAGCATCTGCGTAGATATTTAAGCATGAATTTTTATCCACACACTTTTTATATTCCAGTTTTAAAGTTGAAGTACCTTTCAGATATCTCAAAATTCTTTTAAATGCACTCCAAGCATTATCAGTAGGGTGTTCTTGAAGTTGACATAAACAGTTTACAGCATAAAGGATATCTGGACGAGATGTATATGCTTAATAAATTAAAGATCCTATTAGTTCTCAGTAGGGTCCACAAAAACACTTCCTTTCTCAAAATCAGCTGCTGTTGCTCCTACTTGACTTCTTATCTAATTTCTTCCTTTGAGAGGGAGGAACCAACATGTATGCATCGCATCCAAATACTCGAATGTTTTGAAGATTCTTTACCATATTTAAATTTATAAAGAGTATAGTTTTCTATAGATCTACTAGGAATTCTGTTTCTTAGGTATGCAGCAGTTAAAATTGCAAATCCCCAAAATTTCTTGCTAAGTTTTGCTTCAAATATTAAAGCTCTCCCTTTTTCTAACAATGTACGATTGGCACGCTCAGCAACTCCATTTAAAGGTGCTGTGTACGGAGGATCTGGATCTATTGTAACACCGAAATTAGTAGCACATTTGATGAGTTCACCACAAACATATTCTTTTGCATTGTCGCACCTAATTTTCCGTAATGAAGGATTTGCTTTTAAAAAGCATCTTAACTCATTCACAACATCACTTTTTCTTTTCAGCAAACGAACTTCCATAAAACGTGAATAATCATCAATTAATGTCATAAAATAACGCTCACCTGTAGCCATAGGCGGATCAATAGGGCCACAAACATCTGTGTGAATCAATGTCATAGTTTCAGATGCCCTTCGTCTGGGACCTTTTCCTATAGGAGAAGCACTTTGTTTGGAAAAAGTACACACTTCACAAAATTTATCAAAGGTGAGCAATCCAAGTTCTTTTAAGGCCTTTTATTAGAGGAATGTCCAAGTCTTCTGTGCCATAAATTCAAGTCATTTTCTTTCGCAGTAAGGGAAATTTCACAATTTGGAACAAAATCACAAATATACTGTCCACTATCATCATGATAACCCAAACAAATGTTTTCTTTCTCATTTTCGATGAACACTTTTTTATTTCTAAAGATAACACTATATCCACCTAATTCAATATTCTTTACAGAAATTAATTCTCCATTGAGTTCAGGAACAAAAAGGACATTTTCTAAAGTTATATCAATTCCATTAGATGTTTTGCCTTTTACACTTCCAATACCTTTCACTTCCAGTGCAGTGGAGCGGGATGCACATCGAATAGTTCCTGATGACGGTTTAATGAATGAAAACCAATCTTTCTGAGAGCACATATGGGATGTTGCCCCGGAATCAATAATGAACATTTTTGGACTTCCGCAAGTCGAATTGCCAGCAGCAAAATATAGAGCAGAAGAATATTTTTCATCAGTCTTAGATTCAGATTTCAATTTACATTCCTTTTTAAAATGACTAACACGACCACAATTATAGCACGCTTTCTTTTTACAGAATTTAGAAGTATGTCCTTTCTTTTTACAATGAAAACATGTGAGTTCTTTTCTCGTAGAAAAAGCCGCAGTATCCACAGTTTGTTTCATACTTGTTTCAAAACGAATACTTGTTTTATTTCTCGAATCATTCAAAAGAGCTTCAGAGTCTATCAAACGCTGAGTTACCAAATCTAACGATAAATTCTCATTCGGTTGATTCTCTAATGCAACCTTAACAGTTTCGAATTCTGGAGGGAGAGACATCAAAATGTAGACGACAGTATCAATATCACTAACCTCCACTCCAGACATTCGTAAATCGGCGACAAGTTTTGAAACTTCATCTATGTGCTGGCGCATTGGAACATCTCTGTTTTTCTTAAGTGTAGCAAGACGATTTCTAGTTAATATTATTTGGTTTACCGCTTCTTTGCTTTCATAAACAGCATGAAGTTTCTCCCATAATTCCTTCGCCGTATTTTCACCACTCATTGATACGAGCACTTGATCACTTAAGAGTGACATGAGTAATGCGTAGGCTTTCTTTTCTGCTTCCTTATTCACATCGGGCTCCTTAACTAAGTATGTTTCCAGTTCTTTCGCAGACAAAACAGCTTCCACTCGTCGCCGCCAAACAGGAAAGTTCTTCCCATCAAATGGATTTACTCCATACAAATCATGCGGCGAAGCCATTGCTTATTGATAAATTTATTCTATCAAGCAATAAATTAAAACTAGAAACTGCTTTCAATTTATGACAGTGAAAACCACGCTCTGTTGTTGAAATTCGTTAAACGAACAAGAGTCCATGAATCTCAAAAAGAATATTTAATGAAGCAAGTTACAAAGAAAGAAATTATACATATACTAAACTAATCGAACAGAGAATTGTGTATTTATAGATTTTGGACGGCTTGAACACAACCACCAATCAGAAGGCAGCGCAGCAGACGATTGCGGACGTCTTAGAAGACTACAGTTTTACATACGATAATAGACTTACTTTGTGTTTCTTTGCGATTACTTACATTACATTATTTACAACATACATACATATATATATATATATATATATATATATATATATATATATATATATATATATATATATATATATATATATATATATATATATATGCCCATGTTAGAGCCGAGGGTTACAGTGCCCATCTTTGTTTTCTTGACCAAGAGGCCATAGGATGCAAAGCGCAAAGCATATGTCCCGATTTGGTTCTCATGCTAACACGAAACCCTAGTGTTTTGTTCCCAAATGTGATTAGTATTCAGTTTATCGACCTACTGAAAAATGAAAGGCTGTGTCGATCTAGCCCAGCCAGAAGATCGAACCTTTGATCTGTGCCTTGGGAGCGTGAAACACTACCACTAATCTTCTAGGCTTTGTACACACACACACAGATATATCTATCTATATATATATATATAAAGCATTATTAGAAATATTAAAAGCATAATTTGAAACAAATGAAAGAATAAACACAAAATTCATATGTTTAGAAATACGTTTAGCATAAAAGGAGCTTAAATAGAATTACCAAAAAATATTAGTGATCGAAAAATTTTCGAGAATCGAACAAATGTTAAAAGAAGAATAATGAGACAAAATAACAAGATCATTTACTTCTAGCAAAAATATTAACAGATAACGAAAATTTAAAAGCACAAATAGAATTAAAGGAAAATGCGAACACACAATAAATATCATTATGGTTATAATTTGTGCCAGTGTGGTCAACACCCTCTGAAGAAATTAGAAAAAAATTCTCTAATTTACGGAAATTTAACAGTAAATGTAATAAAAATTTTTTTAAACAGAAAGTGTAATCCAATTTGAATGATATTATCATAATATAGAAACTATGATGTAAGAAGACTATGATAAATTTTTTTATTTTTGATAGTAAATGTTTGCTATCTGTGAGGATTTTTTATACACTGCTGGACAATTGCTAAGGACGGATAACACTATCATCCATAGCAACCACAAAATGAAAGGAAGAAAAATGTGGAAAATGAGAATAAGTGCGGGATATAGTAAGTAGAAGTATGCGTATGCACATTTTTTTTCCACGTCTGTTCATCACGTGATAGCGTTCATAAGAGCTTTAAAGGTTTTGACGCGTGTGGACAATTGTTGTTTCAAGTCAAAGTTTTACAGGAAAGATTTAATAGACGAACTTGAAATTTTTGGCATGTCTTCCCGAAATCCTTTAGATGATTTATGCCGAATTATTGGAAAGATCGAAGAAGGGCGAAAAATAACAGATGTTGCCAGGGAGTTCGACATCGCTCACAGCGTTGTTTCATGGCTGTGGAAGTTATTTAAAACTACTGGAATGTGTAGTAGGTGGCATGGGGAAGGTCATGTTAGAAGCATGACACCTGCAGAAGACAGATATATCGTTCTATCAGTAAAAAGGAACTGGCGCACCACAGCTCAGCAGGTGGAAAATCAATTTCTTGCTGCCTCAGGAAAGCAGATCTTCCGAAAAACTGTTACCAGACATTTGAGGGGAGGAGGACTATATGCCCGAAGACCAGTTGTGTGTGTCCCATTGACCAGACAGCAGCGTACTTCCCGTTTGCAATGGTGTTGAGAGCATAGCAATTGGAATGAACAGGACTGGACATTCGTACTATTCTTAGATGAGAGTAGGTTCAGTCTGTCATCGGATTGTAGACGCCAACTGATCTGGCGCGAGAGTGGTACTGCTTATCGTCCAGAAAATATCTAGGAGAGGGACCGATATATGACATGCAGTGTCATGGTGTGTGCCGGCATCATGATCAATGGCCGTACACCCCTACATGTGGTTGCGAATGGGACTATGACGGTCCAACGATACATTAATGAAGTTCTACTTCCTCAAGTTCGTCTTTCCCTTGGTGCTGTCGGTGATAAATTTGTTTTTATGGACGACAAAGCAACATGTCATCGAACACTCGTGGTTCAGGATTGTCTAGACAGTGAGGATATTCAACGTCTCGTATGGCCATCACGTTCTCCAGATCTAAACCCCATTGAAAATGTGTGGGATGCTTTGGAGAGGCAAGTTGCTGGTTGAAACTATCCTCCGACGAACAAGAACATCCTCATCCGTACACTCCTAGAGGAATGAGATAAATTCCCTCAACAGCTGCTGTATAATGTTGTGCAAAGTATGATACGACGCGTGGAATGTTGCATCACATTCCAAGGTGGACATATCCCGTACTGATACCTTTCTTCCAGGTGCTTGCTGACAATTAGATACATTGTTCCATTTTTCCATGCATTTAGATACATTTGCAGCATCAAATGAACATTTTTTTTCTTTTAGATGTTTCACAGCTTTTGTACTTTCTAGAGCAATAAATATTCTTTATTCTAATGTCTGAACAGTGTGGCAATTATATTTTATCCTACTAGGCCTTATGTCTCGCATAATGTTATGCTACATTCCAATTTGAGATCCGTACTTAGCAACTGTCCAGCTGTGTATTATAAGTAATTAAATTTTTTCATTTTTTCAATGCGCTGAAAGGATTAGTCAGCACTTTCATACTAGAAAGAAATATAGAAAACAAAAACTAGTATTGGAAATTGGTTATTTTATTCGATATTTGTATAAATGATATTTTCACAAATTACTGATTAATAATTTCGTTGTTTAGCACACTGTAACTTCTTTGTAAACTATAATATGAAAGTGTAAACGAAATATTCAATAAATTTTATTTTAAACATAAACGGTTTTTTTTCATTTTATTTTAAACATTTATTAATTAAATATTTTCTGCTTACTAAAAAAGGTGAAATCAAATTGAAATAGATTAAATGAACTTGATAAATAGTTTAAAAATTTATGATTACAAATTGTGTTCGCCTTAACGTATTTATTTTATTGAAATACATATAAAATAAATATTCATTTAATCTCCCATATTGGGCAATCGAATGGTTAAAGATTTCTATAAGTCATTTAAAAGTTTTAAATAATGTTTCATGAATAATCTTTTTGCTCATGTTCATCAATTAAATAAATCTGGACATTTAAATTGACGTGCTTTCGTAATTCAAAAAATGCAATATTTCTCTTTGGTTATTCAACAGTCTCGACATGAAATAATATACAATTTTCATTTGATTTACATAATTTTTGAGTTGCAAAAAATAACCAATAAAAATACCACTTAGCTGCATTTCCAAATTATCTCAGTAAAAACTAATTGCAAATGAAGCATTTCCAAGAACAAAATAAATATAAATGAACTTCTTTCCCCAACAGGAGAAAATGAGTGTATCAAATGGACACTACATCTTCAAATACTTTACAATATGGGTACAACTTATTCAGTTATTTAACTTCACCAAATGAATACTATTTCTTCAATTACTTTTAAGTAAAATATGAATTAATGTGTTGAAGTATATGTTTATAAGAGCTGTGAAAAAGTTTTTGTATGTATTGAAAAATCTTTTTTTTCAATTATTAAATTTTTATTTTTAGTTTAACAGGATCACTTATTTATAAACTTTTGCTATATTTTGATTTTGCACATTCTATATTTCAATAATATAAAAATGCAGAGATTTAATTTATTTACATCTAAATGTGTGGATTCAGTGTATAGCTTATATATTATATTAAGTTCAGTTTACATATGTCCATATTATATAAGTGTTTGAAACATGAGTATAATAAATTTATTCACGTTATTAAAACTTCTGTGTTTTTTAATAAATTCTTGTTCTTGAAAATAGGGAATAAAATTTATTTATAAGATTTATATTGATAATACAGTTCATTTTATAATTTGATGTATATTATTATACAATCCCACGTATTTCACATCCTATTTTTTGAATCTTCATTATGTACCAGTTGACTTAAAAACTCTTGGAGACATTAAAACATCTTACAAATATGATGTTTAATAAAATCAATTCTAAATGGTATTTCATATCTGCTTCAATTCCTGTCAACTGCAATGTCTTTATCTCTGGGGAATTGTTATTCAATAAAACGTAATGAGCCGCATTAAGCATTGCCAGGATAAAAACCCCGAACTCCAGATCTGCATTCGATGATCTTGTGTCAACTACCTCACAATTTAATCCTTCCAAAATTTATAATTATTATCAGGTTAAGATTTATCTCTATTAAGTATTATTATAATTATGAGCAAAGAAATTAAAGTTACAGGAAAATCAAATAAATTTTTCTGTAGAAATTTGATTTGGCTAGCATTGAAAAAAAATCTTATTTTTTAAGTTATTGAACTTTTATTTTTAGTTTACCCGGATCAATTATTTAATTTATTCTTATTTTCACATTACATATCCTATTTTAATGGTGTACAAATGTACATTTATTTGCATCTAAGTGTGTAGAAAATCATACACTATACTCTGAGACTCTTAAGCCCATGTATATTAATGAATGAATGTGAAGAATTTTTATACCTCAACTGTAGTAAAGTTCCACAACGAATAAATTTATCATTTATTTTTTATAATTATTGTGGTTGTTAGTTATGCCACTTGGACAAGTCAAGCTCGCTATACCGTTGGCTATGTGAATTTAAATCAATAGGGTGCACCTTTCGTTTTTAACCTGAACACCGTGAAGTTGAAAGTACAACTTTGCTCTAAATTCTTTCAATAAATAGATGGCACCACCAGATGATCCAAATCTGATATTTTCTATTATAATTTATAAAGAATAAATACAAACTATATATATATATATATATATATATATATATATATATATATATATATATATATATATATATATATATATATATATATATATATATATATATATATATGTTCCTTAGTTTCATTTATTTTAAGCATATAATGAGTAGATATAAAATAAAATACTCCACTTTTTTATTTATTTCAGTTCAAGAACTTTATTCTAGTAATTAAATATAACTAGAAAACTAATGCTATATAAATCTAATATTAGAAAAAACTGGAATACTAAAATGAACATTGACTGAAATCAATAGAAACTCTTGCTCTAATATATTTTTTTGGCGAAAAAGATACCTCTCCTGATAAATTTCTAAATTCTAAATAGTATAAATAATGATTATTATTAATTCATAATAATTATTATTAGCTTAATATTTAGCAATTTCTGAAATTAGGCTGATAAAATTCATGTTATAGGGTTATTGTACAGAGTAAAATAATTTTACCTTGAAGTCTTTCGTTTAACTAGAGCACCACTAAGGTGAAAGTACGACTTTGCTCTTAACTTCTCCTATAGATGGCACCACCAGAGGATCCATTCCCTGAATTTTAACATTGATCTGGAGGGAGAGGAAATTTTCGCGAGACCACAAACACACATTACAACCATAGTAACTTACCGAAAACAAGACTTTGGATTCCACAGATTTAACGAGGACGTATAAAATTTTATTGTAATATAAATAAATACAAGTTGTTTAACATTTTCATATTATAATGCGAATCATAGAAGCTATATAGGTACCTAGAAACTGATGCCAAATTAATAATTTTCAATATATCTTTTGCTTTTTCTTCAATTATAAATAAGCAAAAAAGTTTAGTTTAACTTATCGTTCACCGCATGTGCTTAGCGGGTCTTTGGTGGCATTGGGAATCGAACCATGCCCTTCCGAACAGAAGGCCAATGCCCTAACTACTAGGCTGCCATGGCCCTTTCTAAAGTACTTTCCACAGAGATATATTTTATAATGAAATCAAAATGAAAAATTGTTATAAAATTTTATATGCGTGATTTAGTTTTCTGTCTTTCGGATATCATACCATAAAAGACAAACTAATGAAATTCATAATATTTAAAGAAGATTGTCAAGGGAATCTAGAAATAAAGAAGAATGAATTTCCTTTTTAATTTATTTGTATTTTCAAGAGGATCTTTATTATTTTCATTTAGGGAGAAAAGTAACTATAATTAAATGTTAAGTTAACATCGATTAATAAAATTTCTGAATTTTACCCAATATATACTCTTAATAAATTAAGTACACTAAGCAGATTTTAAATATGTTTCTTCAAATCTAATGTTTTTAACTTAAATAAATATTTCTAAGTTATTAAAAAATTTCTATTTAAAAATTCCTACAAGGAATAATTATATTTGTTCCAAATATTGCTTACATTTATTTGTATTCAACTTTTTATTAAAACTGAATTTTTTAGGTTAATTTTTTCCTCTTAAATTTAATGTTATTTGCATTAAAAATTAAATGTTAAAAATTTGGGCAAAAACTATGATTCATTCGTACATTTTTCATTCTTTTCTTAATATTATGAAAATATCACTAATTTGTTTTTTTCAACATCACAAATAATATATTTGTATTACATCACCAAGAAATTTTATGTACCCACTATTCAATGATGAGTAAAATTAGGAAAATTATGTTAACTGCATACCTCTAAAACAATAATAAATTAATAAAAGAAAATACTTTAACAAATTTTATAAATAAATTCATAAATTTTCTACATAGCATCTTTCTTTTAACTGTGATTCAAGTGTGTGAAGAAAACTAAACAAAACTAAATGTAATAATTTATAGAGATAGATTATGTATAGACTTTGGTATTAAAAACTACTGATATATTCTTAATTCAAAGTTTGGTATTTCAGTTGTCACTCTCAGGTGAATTTGTCAAATAAGGGTCAATTTTGTCCAGTTCTACAGTTTATAGATCGTGATTATCTAATATAGATGTTCAATCTTGAAATGGAAATTGAAAACATGAACATTTGAACTCTATCATTTTTTAAATTGTATATAATTCAAAAAAATTTAATAAAATAATAAACATTATAATAACAGTAATGCCGACCGATGGCTGAGTGGTTAGCGCTCCTGACTCCTGAGCTGTGGGTTCTGGGTTCAAATCCCGGTTCTGGCATGCATGTTACTTTCTTTCTCTGTTCTCTCTGTGTTTCTCTGTCCCTTCTTCCGTGATGATGTATGAATGTGGCCCACCCTATAAACGGGTTTGTGGTGGTATGGCGCGGGCAACGCTACTCGCCTCCGTGACTTGGTTCACAGGTGCCCGCTGGGTAACGACAAATGAGTAGCAGTCTCTGGCCTCATTGTGGCATAGGGTTCAACCCTCATGTGCCCGCCATTGGAAAAAAAATAATAACAGTAATAATAAAATGACATAAATTTTAGTGTCAAAATTTTAAAAAAATACGTTATGCATAAAATGTATATAATTTCACATGATATACAAATAAAAGCTACTTCACGACTTTTTTAATTGAATACGATGTATACAACTCAAAATAAATCGAAACTAAATACTTATTTTTAATTTAAAGCTTTGTGGTGATTTACTGTCATCTTCTATCCAATGAGTTTCATTTTACCATTAGTTATTGCAGAAATATTAGCAAACTAAAGCAATATCTCTGAATAAACTTGAATAGATGAGCTTAACTTCTAATTTCGTAGCTTAATTGCAGTTGGATTTATATTCATTTCTATAATAAAATCAACTATTACAACCTTGCCTCTCTCGTAAATAGAAACTCACTCGGATTATGTACCATGCAAATAAGATATCTTTACATCCAAAGATGGAGATAAAGGATGATTTATGTGACTGAATGTAAAATTATGAAAGGAGTTACTCCAAATGCACTCATATTCCAAATTAACCTAAAAATGCCCCCTTGAACGATAGAATAAATTAAAATGGTTTAAGGGGATAGAAGCCAAAATATGGCAGATCATTATTTCTCAGTTGTTTGACTTAATTTGTTATTCTATTTAGAAGTTGTGGAATATGATGTAATTTAGATTCAAGAACGAGGAAGTCCAGGCTTATAGTTTCGGGAGTTTTAATGGATACTTGTAAGTTAAATCAATTAAATTATTTTGATAAAATATAAATTTATTTTTGCGCTATATCATTTCTAATTTTCGCATGAAACACATATAGGAAATTATATTTTATCTGATTAATACATTCTTCTAATAAAATTAATTAACACGCAATATAATATTTACTAGATGGTTTTATTCTTTCCTTCGCCTATGATATGAAAGTTATATGTTAACAAAATGTTCTGAATAGCTTATGTGAACTTAGACAGTTTTTGATACTTTGAACAGCCATTTAAATTCGACAATAATATAAGTTATTGCGTTCATTGTGTAAATTATTGTATCATTTAGAATTTTCGTATGAAACGCACACATGTACGAAAAATTATGATTTATCTGATTAATATATTCTACTTATAAATTTACTTAGCATACAATATAATATTTACTAGGAAATTTCATTCTTTTCTTCTCCTATGAGGAGAAAACTGTATGCTTACAGAATGCTTCAAATTCAAATATATTGTGTAAACTCAGACAGTTTTTTTTTTTTTTTTTTTTTTTTTTTTTTAACATTTTGAGCAACTAATTAAATTTGTCAATAATGTTAATTATTACATACCTTTAAATACATTATTTGGATTTAAAATTATAAATATGTAAACAGAAAATTTAAAGCAAAATTTTACTATTTTTTCTTCCACGAAATATATTTTTTTCTTCTAAGCAGTAAGTTTAATCAATCAAGGATGACATTAAGCAAATTGGATTCAATCTTGATGATAAAATTATATGAGCATACAAATATTATCATATGTCTTAGATAAATATAGTAATTAATAGAAACTTATAACATATAACTTTCATATCATTTTTGTTACTTAAACAAAAGTTAAAAGATAATCTTATGCTAAAACTTCTGGCTGATCAGTTAAATATAATATGGAGTCTTTATGGAGAGTCTGTGAACGGAATACTGAAAAATGTAATATTTAAAAATTTATTTCATTAAATAACTTAAGAAAAATTTTAAATATTTGTATAGTTTTGTATTAACCATTTAGGTTTGAAAGAATATATAATTGTTATGAAATTTTTAATAAAGAAAATCGAAATAAAATGGCGTTTTTAAAATAAGAAAATTTTGAATTATTTATGATTAAACATTTTATGGAAGAAACGAATTCTAAATGCAGAGAAGTTTATTTTAGTACATTAATATTGAATTAATGTATCACTTGGTATAGCGTGATCCAGGATGGTATTAACATCTTAAAATGGAATTACCAAAATAACTAAAGAAAAAATTGTTTGCTGATATAAAATATAACTAAAAATAATATATTGTAACGTATGTAAGCAAATTTTTGGGAATTTCAATAAATCCTTCATAAATATTTAAGTTATAACTTTGTTATTTCTTACTTGCAAAAATGTTTTCACTGTTTTGCAACATAGTGAAATTCAAACACATCGTCTTAATATAAGATTAAATATATTTATCCTAATTTGAATCTTATATTTTATATTCTTATAGATGGAACTGAAAATAATTAAATCCACTCAAATTATACTGCAATATATAAAAACTGAATTATGAAATAATTTATTTTAAGAAATGGAGAATTTTAAATAACATAGAATGATGTGAAATAAGATGTGTTTATGTTTACTTTAATTGTCTTAATCGTATATATAAATCCTCAATTTTTCCGTTCATTTTAATTTTCTTCCAACTAATACCTGTACATCGAATTCCAAATAGAAATATAATTTTGCAGTTTTCACTAACACTGAAAAATATATTTACGCATTTCACTCAATTTGAAAATAATTTATATATATATATATATATATATATATATATATATATATATATATATATATATATATATATATATATATATATATATATATATATATATATATATATATATATATATATATATATATATTGCTTACGGAATATACGTAATGTTTATAAAATGCATGTAATACTTATAAAAAACATGTAACTGTCATTATATTTTAATGATTATAATAAACATTCAAAAGTTTTTTTCTTCAATTTTATTAAAAGTGTTTCCATTATTTTGGTAATTACTTGTATGAATAAAATTTAGTTAATTTATTACAGAAATGACAAAGATATTAGCATGTAAGGAAGAATACTATAGTCCATTAAAGACAAATAAAAATATTCAAAATACAAAATCTTTTTTTATATAAACGAAAATTCAAAGGAAGAGGTATCTTGTTGTTCTTAAATAAATTGGTTATGCATAGTTTTTTTTCAAAAAGACTTCCACAAATGTTTCATTTTATGACACCCAGATAAACACATGATTCCTTCTCTACATTTCTCTGCATTTTGTCTTCGGTTATGAGATAATAAAACTGATTTTTATATTTTGATGCTAATCCTGATGATTATATAAGGTAGCATAAATACATTATGACGATAATTATTATTTATTAAAAAATTTATAATTTTCGAATACATTATTTAAATAATGAAAAAAAATTTGCATTTGCCGATTGTGATTACAGTACGCAACATATAGTCAATCATTAACTAAAATGTATTTAATTTCAGAATAAATGTTCAAAATAATACGAATTATTCCTATTTCCTTTCAAACTTTATCGATTATTTCTTAGGAACGACCAACTGTATTGAAATTTATACTTTGAGAGGGATATTATCTAGTATGTAGAAAATAGTTTTATTTAAAATTTAAAAAAATTCATACAAATTGGCAAGTAAAAATATTAAACTTTCATTTTATCACAGGTTTTTCATGTTACTATGAGATATTTTACATTTAATGAAGATTATCAGACAATTACTCTTGAATTATATTTTCAATATTATAATTAAATTAAATAACTATTTCCATAAATTCAAACTATTTGTTCATTATTTCTTGAGAAATTTGTGTTGTTGTTACTTATGACACTGGGTCAAGCCAAGCTTGCTTTGCCTTGGCTATGCGAATTTAAGTCAATAGGGTGCGTCTTTCGTTTAATCAGAGCACACGAAGGTGAAAGTACGGCTTTGCTCTTTTTAAATCCTCCGATAGATGGCACCACCAGATGATCCACTCCCTCAATTTTGACATTCATCTGAACATTTTTCTCCAGACAATTGCACCCATGCTATCTGCTCAACAACCGACCACAGGACTTTCTATTCCGCTGATATAATGAGCTCCTATAGCTCTTTGGAGGCATTAGGAATCGAACTCCATCCTTCCGGACTGAAGACCGATGCAGTAACCACTAGGCTACCACGGCCCCTGAAATTTGTTCATCTTGAAATTAATCATTTCTGAAAACACAGCTAGCTAAATCAATATTTAATAATTCAATTAACCCATTAGACAGCATACTTTAATTACATTGAAATCTATAGTTTGTATTCAATTATTGAAATAAACTAAATAATAAATAAAAATTCAATCCTGTATATTTATTGCGATTTTATTTAACAGTCTTGCAGAATTTTTAAATCTAATAAAAGTAATACAATTTAAAATATTATAATAAGCTCTTTCTTCTTAAATTATTAATTACTTTTCAGTTTACAGCATGTTTTGTTACGTTTGTTATTGCAATAAAGAACCACCAAGCGAAAAAATAAATTTTGATAAAATATTTTAGTGTATTGCTGTAGAGTTTATTGCTGGTTGCTATATTTCTACGTATTTGATTCTCGGGTGAATTAGAATTCTTGTTCTTGAAATATTTCTTTTTTCAAAGCTCACACACTATAATTTAAGTTTTAAATGTATGTGATACCGTATCATAAATTAAATAGGAAGGCATATATAAAATATTTTAAATTATTTATCGAATGTTTGATTTTATTTGCAGATCTAAAATTATAAAACTTTTTGAAAAGTAAAAAATTTAAATTATTAAAAAGCAGACAAGCTTAAGATTATTGTGTTAAGTTTACTTTAACAAAGAGGGACTTAAAGATTTTTAAAAATTATTTAATCATTAATATTTAAAAGATGAATTTATTAGAAGTCTGTATTTCTAATTAATATTCAAACAGAAGACATCATTTATTCTGCTTAAAAGTTAATTTTTGAAGAATTAAGTAAAACTACTTATGAAAACATAAAACTTAGCTTATTAAGAATTCGTTGAGTAAACTTGTTAATTAAAATATTTTAAGATATTCCTGTGGCTACAAGAACTTCGGCAACTTAGTTTTAAAATAATATTTCCAGAGATATGAATTAATCAACATATATTATTCTTTATTTAAATTATGAATTGATTTAGGTAAATCTTTTAAAAAAGAATTTTTGAATTTTTTTTCTTTTTTTGTAATTAAAAATGTTATTTTATTATTGATTATATCGATATTTTAAATGTAAACTTCCATTAAATGCCATGCTTTTAAACAATTTTATAAAACATTTCTTAGCAATAATAATTTTACAAACTTTCAAAAATTGAAAGTTTAAATCTGATGCAGCAGTTTAAAACTAGAAAGATTGTTTTATCGTTATCCAAAATCACAATATTTAAGCATCTTACAGTATTTATTGTAACAAAATTGACAAAACAATTTTAAAAAATATTAGGTAATTTTCAAAAAATTGAGAATAACTATCTAATAGTATTTGTTTAAAAGTTTATATAATTTCAATTTTTTTTTTTGAGTTATGAATACCTATATTTAAGACCGACATACTAAAAATATAAAATCACTAAAAAATTTCCATTATTAAATTAAGAACTTGTTTCCTTGATTGTATATTTGTATTTTATATTCTTTCAAAAAATACTTTTCTAAAGATTCGTTAAGTATTTAACTGTTTTGATTAAACATTAAATAAAAATGTTTAATCTGTTAATTGTGGAAAAGACTTCTTTTCATTTAGAATAATTATTTTATTTATTTTTGTAATTTAAACTTTAAAACTGATAAAAAATTTTAAAACAATTAATATTTATATTTGAATTTTTATTATTATTCAATTATATATATATATATATATATATATATATATATATTTATATATATATATATATATATATATATATATATATATATATATATGTGTGTGTGTGTGTGTGTGTGTGTGTGTGTGTGTGTGTGTGTGTGTGTGTGTGTGTGTGTGTGTGTGTGTGTGTGTGTGTGTGTGTGTGTGTGTGTGTGTGTGTGTGTGTGTGTGTGTGTGTGTATTTATTTACTTTGGATAATTGGGATTTGTTATTTTAATTTTTACACTTGATTTAAGGCATTTCATTTTTTTAAGAAATTAAAATAACGTTTTAATCGAAGGAATACATTATACATAATAAATGAAAACAGCAAATGAAGTAATTTTCTTCGCTATTTAAGGCAAATTATGTATAAAAGAAGATGGAAATTGCATGAAAGTTTTTTTTTTTTTAGAAATTTCTAAATATACATGCGATAATATGTACAAATTGTGATCTTGAAAATTATAACTTAATTATTTTCACAATGTTCAAATTTCATTATTTTTACACAACGTTCTCATTAAAGCTTTCATTTTATTCAGATATCTCATTTAACACATTTTTTTCGAGTGCTGATTCTTTATGCTGATTGACACAACTCAATAAACGCTTGAAGGAATTTTCCCCCTTATAAAGTGAGGAAAGTTATTTTTTATTTATTCATTTGACAAAAAATATGGTGAACATCGTTTGTGGAAAGAAATACTTTATAAATATTTAATTTTCGGTTAAAAGCATAAAAGAAAGTCAAAATTGTATTACATGGGAATTAGGGAATATTATCTATAAGCTAAATATGACAAAAAATGCGTTTTAATGAAAGTATAATCTCAATAGAAAGGATTACCAAAATTTCCTCTCTATTGCGAAAGAAAATCACGTGTGAACAGAAATTTGTCAAGAAAAATAATTAGATAATATTGATAGATAACAAGGATATTTTTTATACAAAAGCTGTTGCTTTTTTCTTTGTTATCCCTGAGTGGAATAATGTGAATACGCTTAGAAATATTGAATGAGAAATTTTTAAAAATATGATTTACCAGATGTAGAAGTTCATAAAAAAGGTCATGCAAATAATATCATCCCAGGCAATACACGAGTAAAAGTTTCATCAGCTATGAGAAGATCATTAATAAGAAAGGAAGGAAAAACTTCGCTTCTTTGTTAATATATAAATCCCTCCAAAGCTCAGATACTGGTTGAGACTATTCCATTCTTTTTAGGAATAAGATGTTGCCGTGACTAAATTTAGAAAAATCAGGAACTTCCTATTACAGACTCAGAAGAAATAACGCCGAGCTGGCAGCCGAATGGTTAGCGCTCTTGCCTTCGGTTCAACAGTTCGTGGGTTCGAATCCCACCTTGGACATGGATGTTTGTAGTGGTTCGGAATCCACTTTAAGCCGTAAGTCCCGGTCTAATTAGCCCTCGTGTGCAAAAAGTGACCGTTGAGCGACAAACAAACCAAACCAAACCAAGCAGAAGAAATAACAACTTGAATCAGTTTCAATTTTGGAATCTCAATTTCAGAAACGAAGAAATTACTTATCTCTGAGAAAAATAATAAATCACCTAAAAACGTAACATCAACTTGTTTAACTTACATCATAAATTAGATCACCAAGAAAAAATTCCAGCCAAGATAAAAATTGAAGCAAATTTGTGTCAAAGTAATCTTGAATTTCAACTTTTTCTTCTTTCTTCAATTACAAAAGGCTACGCAACAAAAACCTGTGTTCCCAGAAAGCGTCAAGCCAAAGAGAGTAGAAAAGAGGAATATATATATATATATATATATATATATATATATATATATATATATATATATATATATATATATATATATATATATATATATATATATATATATCTTGGCTGTCATTTTGAGTTTTTAAAATTTGTAAAACAAATAGTATCGAATATAATATTTCATTGAGCACTAGAAAATTTTATAATAAATTGGAAATTCTTTCAATGTATTCATCTTTTTCTTCAATCTTTTTGGAAAGAATATAACCAGTCTTAACCACTGACAATAGATATTGAAGCCTAAGATTTGTGCCTTTTGGTTTGGTTTGATTTGAGTGGCGTCCATATGAAATCAACTCAAATCATTCCAGGTGATGAAATCACGGTCTTGACAATGTGTACAATTTTATTATTATAGAGATTTCCCTGAAAGGGAAATTCGTCTGTAGCCCGTAAACTTCTTATGATATTTCTACCTTTTTAAAATTTAAAATTATATATTTACATAGCTTGTTTATATATTTACATAGTCTGTTTCAAGCTTACATAGCTTGAAACAGTTTATAAAGGCAAAATATTCACTAAAAATAAATCATTGGTCTCTTAGAAGATTCAGAAGAGGTACCTGGAATAAATGAACTTTTACAAATATCTGACCAATTCTAGCCACTGTTGATTATAAACAATACAGTTAAAGTTTATATTGTTAAACAAATGATTTGTCCACGCATGAGGACGTTCTTAAGACATTATTCGTCTGAATCAAGTTAATCACTTTTATTTTAACCCTGTTTTCTTGCAAGAAATAATCCAAAATCTATCGAAAAATAGGTGAAAAGATGTTTTTAAAAAATATCTTGACAAACAAAAGGAATATATGCCTTCAACTATAACCAGAATCATCTTAACTCATCAGGCAGACTATTTTTCATAAATAAATTATAATAATACTGTTAGAAATATCATTGCATTTCTTTTATATGGACAATCTTTTAGATTGCACACTTATTACATTCATATTTATTAAAAATTGAAATTAAATGAAGAAATTATGCAAATCAAACTAAATTTACGTAAATTGTAAGGTGAGATAAGACATGTAAATTACTAGAATTATTTAAGGATTGCGCATACAGGGAACGAGAACCAGATCTTTATGTTTCATATGTTCAACATACACAGAGGATAGGAAGTTGCGTGGAAATCTGTTGATCATTCTCTGCCTGTGGTAAACATTTACTTGGTGGTCAATATGTCTTGTCAAAAGTGGGAGGGCACCATGCCAACAACATACGAATTCGTATGTGGTCGTATCGTCAGTATACGAAAGGCCAGATTTTCGTATCGACAAAAACGCTGTCCGCGCACAGAGTAATGCCACAACAGTGATGCTTGTTTGAAAGAAAAGTGCAGACAACGAAACAGGCATAAATCTGGGTATGAAGCAGGCAATAGCAAAACGGCACAGGCATGTCATGTACATGTCTGTGATCGACCGTACAGCGTCTTTTAACACAATGTTTGTGAACGTCTGCAGGTGATTTGTTGTCCAATTTCATGGTTCATTTTCATCATTTGCAACATCAACGACTTTCATGGATTCTTCTACGCATAATACCCTGTCTCTGAATCACAGATGTCTCCAACATTAATTGGCGCAGCAATACTTCATGTCACACCTAGATGCAATAAGGTATTTTCTTTGATGATTATTTGCACAGTTTACAGTAAAATGATAGAAATGCAATAGCTAGACTATACAGAAAGGAATGCCTGCTCTCTCAATGTATTTCTCAACGTTGTACCACACCATAATAATGATCGGTACATAAGGAAAATTGTGGAGCCAGATTATTCAACGCATTCCGGGCTCTGCAAGGAAATGAAAGTATATGGGGCGACATGTTTTATTAGTTTTTCTGGTTTTACACCATGAATAACCACTTGAAGACCACATTCAAGTTAACCTGTCCCGATGATTTATTTAGATAATACATCAACGCTCGATCCAGATGATTCAGAATTACGAGATGCATCATTCTCGACTCCTACATATCATCTCTTTACGATACCAGAATTCCAGAACATTATTAAGCACTTAAACACCAATAAAGTTCTCAGTACAGACGATATAGACAATAGCATCATCCAGCTCACGTTCCAATATATATCATGTACAATGCTCAATTATTTTAATACATGTCTTAAACTACAATATGTTCTTACCAAAATGAAAATAGGTTTATAATTTTTTCTCAAAAAGTAAAAGATTATCAGCTGTGTCGAAATCATATAGGTAAAATTACCTATAGCTATCCACCAGTAAAATTCTAGAAAGCTGATTTTTGATCTCCAAAACGTTACTTAAAAATAATAATCATTTTAATTCACATCAGTATGATTTTAGGACTGGAATTTCATCGGAGCCCGCTATTAATCGTTTACAATGACAAATTTTATAAAATCAAGAAAATAATTTCTATACAGCTGAAACAAGTCCATATATGTAAAGAAGCATTTGGACTGACAGAACTTAGAATAATATTGTACCATAGAAGATATACACCAAATATTCTAGGCAGTTTATATGCATATATATTTTGGAAAATAAAAAATATATCTCATTTTATAGCGAAGGTTATATGGAATCAATTCTAACAAGATGTTATCCGCAAGGATAGATTGTAGGAGACACCTTGATAGTAATAGATTGTAAAATAAAATCAAAAATGTAAAAAACAATAGCAAAAAATCACAACAGATTTTCTGCGAATTATACAATTCCCTAAAGTTTACTTTAGCAGCTGCAAAGTCAGGTGTATTTATCATAGGAAAAGAAATAAGAGACTAAAATCTAATCCAAGAATTCCTATCGACAATTAAATCTCAAGACAAACAAAAATACTATTATACTTAGGCATATAAATTGAACAGAAGTTATAATTCCTTCCGCATATCCGATACTTGAACACAAAATTTTATCCAATAGCCAGTAATCTGACAACAATGGTTGGATGCACCAGAGAAATTGAAAGTCAAATATTAAAGATAATAAAACCTGGCAATCATGTAGAAAATAATCACATAGGGATATTAATTTTGTGCCCACCCAATGACACCAAGAAAAATTAAAGCATTTCATAAACTACAATGACCACATATTTGTATTATTTTTTAATCATACGATGCTACAAAACCATATCCAATAATCCAGTATTGGTGTTAGCGATAATACCTCTATAAATAATTGTTCTGGAAGCAACAGCAAAGTAAACTACAGAGTTATATACTGTCAACAGATATTAAATTGAATAAAAAGATATCAAATTAAATATCATGAAACTTTCTACTCAGCTTCAACAGAAATCCCGATATTCAAAAGATCAAATTCGTCGTATTATTTATAATATTGTAAATTTCAATTTTATAATATACCAAGTCTTTTAAGTAATAACAATCAATGAAATCAATTACATGTAGATTTAATTTATTACATCGACGGATTAATTTATGAAAATAGCATGTGAGGCAGCTTTTAATTGCTTGCAATGAAATCAAAAATTGACAGAATATCAACACAAACTTCAAAAGATTAATTTGATATTCTAAGCTGTGAGATGGTAGCTATGTTCGAGGCCCTCGAATATCTTCCAAAACATTACTCACATGTAACAGTTAACATCTTGTAAAATTCGCAAGCGACACTCCTTGCTATAGCTAATATAAACCACGCTAGATATCTTATTAACGATATTATTAAAAAAACTCAAAACATTTCATTTTTATTTGGCTAAGAAGCCATTGTGGCATAACAGGTGATGAATTACCTGATACACTTGCTAAATCGCCAATTACATCTTCATCATCTAAGTTTGCTACCTTGTCCAAGATGGTACCTTAAAAGACAAATCAGAAATTTGATTCAAAATAGCTTTCAATTACAATTGTGTAACATAATGCAAATCAGGAAGCTATTGTAAATAATATCTTCACTTTCACTCACGCATTTATTTTCTAATCGTTACATCAATTTCTTTTTCACTGAGCACGATCTTTTTTCACAATATTCACATAAAATGATAAATTATTAACCAATTCTTGCATATGCAACTTAACTGGAACACTGACTCACTATTTAATTCACAGACCTGTTACATATCCTTTTCATTTGAAAAAACCAGAGAGTATTGACGATGTTTCATACATTCGGTACTAAAAGAACAACACTCAAAGAAGAATATAACTGACATCCTATCATCACAGTAACATGCAAGATATCTGTAGAGGCATTATTTCGCCCTCTTTAATATTAGATTACTCAACAGAAGAAGAAAACTCTCTCTAATAATAACAACTCATATCATATAAACTGATAAAGCGATACTCTTAATAACGGACTATAAATATTTTCTTAATTTAATTCTTACATATTTTATAAAATTTTACAAATTATATTTCTTATTTATAAATTTGTATACTTTTATTAAGAATGCTTGTTCTTCTAAATCATAAAGTATTTTATTATGTAAATATTTAAAATTAAAAATATCATATAAATTTTCAAAATTACAGTCACAAATAAACAGTGACGTGACTCCTATTCTGCGTTGAGAGTCACCCACCTATCATGATCTGTAAGTATCAATTAAATTTTAATAAATTGGAGAGTTGTGATAGAGGAAAAAAATATTTTCAAAAAAGGTACAGTCCATAAGGTTCTTCCACACCAACCTGTACTTGTGTAGTTATTGTGACTGATCCCCGATGTGTCTGATGAAATCAGACAAGGTCCATCAGATCATTGATCCTTAAGAAATCGAAAACCAGAACTGGGGGATGAGTAAATGTCCTCTCTGGTGAGTCCCAAGCAATCCAGGATGTGTTGAGGAAACGTTTGCTCAGTTTTACATTTAGAGCAGACCTCAAAGATTTATTTTTGCTTTGAGATGCGATAGACCCCTTATGTGGCCGGTCGCTAACCTGGAAATAACGGTATAAGAGGCTCTGTCACTAACTGAGGGCGTATAAAGAAAGAGCCAGGCGTCTTTGCTCACGTACCAGCGATGGCAGGGGTGGAATCTTGCACCTCTTCAAAATTTCAGAATTAACAATTTAAGGATGCTCTAAAAAGGTGAGTGTTGAAG
The DNA here is from genome assembly GCA_037975125.1 of Latrodectus hesperus. NCBI lineage: Eukaryota > Metazoa > Arthropoda > Arachnida > Araneae > Theridiidae > Latrodectus > Latrodectus hesperus. The sequence goes on along the minus strand of JAJQOW010002018.1, from coordinate 3,600 downwards.
AGGAAGGATTATCATGGCAACAGCCTCCCTGGCTGATCGATCCTCTTGCTCATTGACGTACATGTCGATATGAGAAGGAATCCATTGAAAACCTGTACTTATACTTTTACTGATGTATAGCATAGCAATTCTATTGCAAGCTATCCATACTGTACTTTATGTAAAATACCATAAAATCCAGTGAAACAGCACGTAAGTTAGATAAATACTTTCAGAGAAATGTGTGGCTAATTTGCATGCAGTTTTTCTTACATTTCGACTATATTCGTTACAATGTAGCAACATCTTTCTGTTATTGGTTTCATTCTATTTGTCAGATGACGAGTGAGTAGCTTAGGAGGGGAAGGAAGAAGTTCTTATAAATTTACTAATATTTAAAGGTTTATTTACAGAATATTTACAGATTACTTTAAGGTAGCTCCTTCATAGTGAGCTCCTTCTTACAATCTCCCTTCTCAATTGCTATTACATACCTCTCAACATGACATATTAAACACTGCCATCTAGTGGCCACTCATTTTTTAAGTAATAATACAGCTTGATGCTAACATTTCCAAGATCCGCAATGATAGAAGTTTCTATTGTCAAGCCATTTTTCTAAAAATAAGCAATAAGCTCATTATTTACTATGAAAGTACGCAGCATTTTCAGTGTATGGATTTTATCTCATTGTAATATATGTTCATTTATATAATAGCTTTCCTTCATACCTCTGATACATATATATTCTGAAAATTTCCAATTATTTCACAGGTAAGATAGCTTTTCATCTCTTTAAAAATAATCGATAAATACCTTTTAAGTACTGCTATTTAAGCAATAATTAAAGCTTCAAGGCTGATTTGAAAGTATATGTAAATTTTATTGTGTTGTTGTTGTTACTTATGACACTTGTACTAACCAAGCTCGCTCTGCCAATGCGAATTTAAGTCAGTAGAGTGCGTCTTTAGTTTAACCAGAGCACCACGAAGAGGAAAGAACGACTTTGTTCTTAGTGCTCCTCCGACAGATGGCATCACCAGAGAATCCCAGCCCTCAATTTTGAATTTGATCTGGAGAGGGAGGAAATTTTCTCCAGACTATTACACCCATTGTAGCTGCTCAGCAACCGACCACAGGATTTTAGGTTCCGTGGATTTAAAGAACACGTATAAACTTTTATTGTAACTTAGGAAAATTCAAGTTGTTTAAGATCTTTCATATTAATTTGAATAATACAAGTTACATACCAAGAAACTGATACTAAATTAATAATTTTCAAAATATTTTTTTTATTTTTTCCATTTATAAATAAGCAAAAATTTTAGGCAAACTGCATCAAAGGAAATATGGTTTTAATAAATAAAATTGTGAAGGCTAAGTGATTGTACAAAACTTTATATTTTGTAATTAAAGAAATCAAACTTTATTTTTGGAAAATATTAGCATAATTCTAAAAGTTAAATAAATATTTCTTTTTAAAATGCATGTAAAATTCCTTTAAACCAAAATGATAAATTAGATGATTGGGGGAAAAGAGAAATAAAGGATAGCATGCTTTTTTTACAAATTTACGAACATTTATTTAATTGTTTTGGAACCACTAAGATGACCGATCCTGAAGATATTTATCAAAGAAGTAGTGATTTATTTAGACATTAAATTTAATAGAATCTTAAATAAAATATAAGAATATTTTTATTTTCGGATGAAAGTTTCGATATTTTTATCTGAAATAATTTTTAATTAAAAAATTAAATGTGAAATAAATTCTTTCATAATGTTAAATGCTAGGTTTAAATCAAAATAAATGCCCAATATATGTAATACTCATTATAATTATAAATACTCTTATCTAAAAAAGTTATTATTTTATGTACTGAAATATTTCCAGATAAAAAAATATTAGGCGAGAAAGATGGAAGAAGTAGAAATATTTTATCTCTCTCTCTTTTGAAAATAGAAACTCACACATTATAATTCTCGAAAGAATGTATTTTAAATACCATAAAATAGCTAATATTTTGAACAGAACTTTACTTTGTAATAATTTTTTCGACTTATATAGTATTAATAATTCAGAGAAATAATATGGAAAATCACCACCAAATATTTGTATTGAAGGAAAATTTGTATAACTTAAAGATAATTAATCCACAATTCGGAATTTGTGATTTTACATAAAATACATTTAAATGTCAATTTATTATTTAGAAGGAAGAGATTACTTTTGGAAAACCTAACGACCAAAGTCTCAGAAACAGCTTTCCTATAAATTTAAATATTTCTTCCAAAATATTCATTCGAAGATAATAAATACCGCTCTGGGATAACTCTTAAAAGATTTTGAGGAAAATTATGAAAAATGTCAACTCGATGCTATTTGTTCTAGCCTTGGAATGTGATTTAGGATAATTAATTTGAATTAGAAATTAGAATTCCCTGAAAGACTTTCACTGTATCTAGGGGGATTTGCTTAAATAAAAGTATTATGCAGCCTGCATAATTATTTTTAAATATTTAAGTAGTTTCCAGATAGAATAACTCTTCATTAGACTTCGTTTAAATGCATGGAATTTTGACTGGAAGTAACGAAAACTGCTATTATAAAAAAGATTATTATTTTTCCGATAAAAATTTTTGTTTATTTTCTTCTAATTCAGAACTTCCTCTTATTTATTTATCAAGATTGTAATATTTACATAGATATTTTTATTTATACTTATATATGTGAGTGAGTGTGGTGGCTTTAAATAACTTCTTGAAAGTATAGTGTGCTTATAATATTAGACTAGTTTAATTTGGGAATAAGTAAATAGTTTTGATGAGAAAATGTATGTAAATGAAAGTTTCGATATAATTTTTAGTTCTAAAATTATTAAATCTTCTCTTCATGAACATTTCAGTAACATAACTCTTTTTTTCATGTGAATTTAGCGAATATTTGTAAATAATTACCCATAAATTTGTGAAATAAATAGAAAAGCGTTTTTTTGATAATAATCATTTTTTTGTGTTTGTAACATATCAATGTGCTTTCATTGTGCACACACAGAGATTATTTTATAAATACTTTTAAACTTTTCAGATGCCAGTAGCAATACTTTAAATTATAAAATAAGTAAAAGTTATTTATTAACTATTAAAATATAAACTTAAAATTTAACATAATCGAAATGTGTATGAACATTCATATCTTAGTTGGTTTTCACTTTATTTTAACATAATTTATATATTCATTATAAATTCACTAAATTTTCATTTATTCAAGAAAATATTTTTATTTCAGAATTTAGTTTAAGTAATGATTTTTTAATTTAAGATTAAGATTTTTACTATCTATTTATCCTTTTATAACTATACAATTTTTTCATAAATTTTATGAGTCTTTTATAAATTATGGAAATATCTTCATGTAAATTCTTCCCGACAGTTTTATAGTATTATTTTTAAAAGTGTACTTTTAAATCTGCTCTTGTGCTTTAGGATAATTTATTAAAATATAAATCTCTTTGTTTTCTAGAAAAGTAAAGTAATTTAATAATGAAATTCTTATTTGTAAACGCATGTTCGAGTGTATTTTAATTTCAAGTTTAAGTATTTTTTAATTTATATATGATA